>VCCN01004776.1:72952-89564 GCA_006491835.1 Architeuthis dux
ATCACCACAAACCTCTTTATAAAAGCTTTTTTAAATTACATTTTACAGGGACTGCATATTTTCTATACATTTTTAGTTACAAGGTTATTCAAACATAAGTACTTCTGGTAATTCCCTCTTTTATGTACATAAAAAAGAAAGAACTACGGCTTACGGGAATTATCTCCCTTACTTTACAAGTGAGCACTTGTATCCATTTTTGTGTCTGTGTGTGCGTGATGCAGGAGCGATTTATTTTGGTGAGCATCTACACCAGTGTGTTTCTCAGTTTTATTGCAGTTGTGCTTGTGTGTGTGTGCAAATGAATTAAATAAAAAATATTACTTATTTTTTTGAAAATCATCTAAATAGCAATTTCTTACATCTAGATGCAACTAAACACATCTGGATTTAATGTTAACTAAAGTCTTTTAAAGTAAACTATGATCAGAGTAAAAGGGAGATAATTCCTGTAAGCCGTGGTTTCTTTTATTTTATGTTTGTAAAATAGGAAATTACCATGCTTTTATTCAAAACATAATTGCCTTTATATGCATGAACCGTTATTTATAACCAAGTATTTTTCAAATCCTGAGAGTTGTTGTTAGCTCAGTGGTAGAACAGCACCTGTGGCTGCATCCAAGGTGGATTTGATCCCTGCACAGCGCTTGTTTATTTATTTACATGATTTAGGCTGCTTGTTTCACAATCACTCACACAAGCAAATATAGGTTCTCAATTAAAAATGTCTTTGTAATTATCATATTCTGTCAGATATAAAATTATCCATTCTCTGAATTTCATACATATGTAAATATATATACGTAGAAGGGAAAGTTATTTTTGGAAGGGATTCCCTAGAAAATTTAATTATTTATAAAGGTTCCTCAAGTAGTTACAGTTTGAAGACCATCGCATTAAATTATCAAAATGAGGACTTGCAAATCTATGTCTAGAAAGGAGTGGCCTTTTGGCTAAGATCAAAGTGTAGTATCTGTTCTTCGAAACCGCCATGGCCTCGAAGTTCAGAGAACCACGGCCCTTTGGGGGTCCTTGTGGCATGCTCGGGTATCGTCCTGGGAGAAGTTGCGCAGGATATCTTGGCTGTGGCTAGGATCAAAGTACTTCGAAACCGCCATGGCTTCAAAGTTCAGAGAACCACGGCCCTTCGGGGGTCTTTGTGGCATATCATCCTGGGAGAAGTTGCACAGGATATCTTGGTCAGCTGGTCGGGAGGCGATCACCATTAGCATTCTCAGGTTTCGTCCTGAGAATCTTTTGGGATCTTCATCCCTTCCCCACCCCTTTATCCCGGTCCTCGTGGCATCTGTTTCAGTGACAGGGATTTGGGATTTTCCTCCCTCAAGTCTCTAGTCACGGGGACATGGGATCCCCCTCCCCCTCCTGAATTCGGCATTAAATGATCCTCCAAGGGTTGATGTGCCATTAAACAAAACAATCAATCATATCTAGAAAGTTGTATACCAGGCCAATGCGAATGGGGAAAACCAAAACGCAGATGACATGACAACTCACTCCTCTGGTCAAAATGTAAGAATTGGGCCCAGATAAACACTCATGCTCATAAAATCTGGAAGAGAATAAGTTGTGTGAAATCGCAATCACATAAGTTGTGTGAATAGCACTACAGGATGATGGTTTAGAAAAATTATAGAAATTCTTAAAAATAACATTTCTACATATACTCTAGTTGATGTAGTGTCTTGTTTTATACAAATTGAAATTCTCAATCATCCTTTGTAGCCTTTTTAAGATCAAGAATAATCTTGATAAAATGAGAATTTGCTGTATTTCTCTTTTTTCAACACATTGTTTCTCATAATAATCCACTCTTTCAATATTTTCTTCATTCTACTTTTTCTGTATCATCTGCATCTCTCTCTATCCATACTTTCTGTCTCTCTCTCTCTCCCTCTCTTCATTCCTCTTTACCCTCTCTTATATCGTCTTCCTTTACGCTTTTTCCATCTTTTTCAGTCAACCATATTATTCCATTTCTTTTATTTTCATTTTCTTCTTTGGCAGGATTCGGTTATGGAATACACGGATGAGGAAACAGAGTCTAAAGACGCTGAAGAAGAAGAAAAAGAAAAATAAATTTTAGAAAGTAAAAAAACAAAAACATGGGTTCCTTTTACTGAACATGTGCGCACAATCACGTACATCGCTGTTACTGCTCATTCGAGAGCTGACTGTTGATAAACGGCGCAGATTTTGGCCGATACCTGCCATGGTCCCCAAAATGCTGTCCTGTCTGACCAGTGTTCATCAGGCTTCTCGATGATGCTCATGCCTATGCATCCAATGATGAGCCTCCAACTCTACCAGCTTTTTTGCCCACAACTTACAGATTACTGTCTTTCTAATGATCTTCTCTGTGGAAGAGAAGGGGTTAAAAAGGTTGTTTTTTTGTTTTTTTTTTGTTTTTTTAAATTCAAATGTGTTTTAGCAATGTAGGAAATGTACTTATTCAGGCTATTACACACCTCCTTTGTGTTTTGGATATACAATCAAAAGAATTTGGCATTTGTCTTCTTTTTTTTTTTTTTTAATTTTTATTTTTGTTATTCTCATCATTACTTGTGTTTTTATCCCATTTTACAAAGAATTAATATTATTCTTATTATTTGGAAATATTGTAACAATATTTTTATTATTAATTTTGACTAGTTTTTACCTTCATCTTAATTTTTAGTTGCTGTTTACTTGTAGCCGTAGAATGACGTCCCGAGTCAAAGTTGTGATGAAAAGCAACTAAAAATTAAGATGAAGGTAGTCAAAATTAATAAGAATTGATATTGCTACAAAAAAAATCAACTTAAATTTTTAGAACACATCTGAAATATTTTAAGACATATAAGGAGGAAGATTTTAATTTAAATTACTTGGAACTTCATTGATTTTAATCAATAATCTTGTTAATTTACATATTGGAGAATTTGGGGGCTGGCTATTGGTTAATATATACATCTTTTTATAAATTGTTAAATTTTATGAAGTAAATTATTTATTAATTTAAAATAATTTGAAATTGAAGTTTGATATTTAAATACTAGTTAATCCCTGTGAAGAAATTCAGATATATTTGAATTTCCACGAAATGATTTTTTTTTTTTTTTTTTTTTTTTTTTTTTTTTTTTCAAATGGTAGGTAGGAGATATTTTTATCAGCAAAATTGTTACCTTCAACTGGAATAGTCTATTGTTATGCTCAGAGAAACAGAAAAAAATCACACTGTTCATTATATAAGTAGATAATTTTAGTTTACATGAATTTTATAATCATAAATTATATGAATAATATCAAATTTATTATGTAAAATGTTTAAATGAAGCTAATTTTCATAATATTTTGTACTAATATCCTCCTTATTTTTATGGCTGCCTTCATGAGGGAGAGATTCAAGCATTTGAGAATCTTATATTTTTACAACCAGATGCTTTCCCTATCATCATCAATTGTCTAACGAAGAGCTGGATCTGTACAGAAAAAAAAACTCTTCTATGAAAATGAAGAAGTTAAAAAAGAATGATGAGAATAATAGGATAAAGAAACACATGAGTTTATTTTTATTTAACCCTTTCAAAACTCCTGGGACATATATATCCCAAGGTTTCTATGACTGATGGTATATATGTCCTGTAGATCTCTTCTAGAAGTCTGAGATATTTTAATTCAGGCATCAAACACCTTGAAAGGGTTAATATTTGACTTTTTTTTCTCTTTTCACACTTGGAAAATATTTTATTTTTGTTTTGATTGACTGATGTTTATATTTTATTTCAAAAATTTTTTTTTTATTGTGGTTCAAAACTGACCAAAATGATGGAGCTGTTTTTTCAGCTCTGTTTTGAAATCAATATCCAGTCCTGTAAGCTTTTCATAGAAATGAGCAACATCACCTCTCAAGCACCTCAAACTCTAGACCTTGTGGTTTCCTATTCAATGCTTTATCACTGAGTGCCTCGCTCGCTCTCTGCTGCTGATTTCTATCTTCTGTCTTCCAGAATGTCTTTTTAAACATTCTGATTAGACAACCCTGCTGGTATTTTTTGTCTGCTGACTTTAGAGCAGGGTTCTTCAAACATTTTTTGATTGCGACCCATCTCAATTTTATGCAATATCCTCACAACCCACTAACACATATGATGTACGAATACATAGTACTTACACCCTCATCTTGCATAAACAGAAACATATGATAATTTTCTTGCCAGTATGATACATGCATGCATAACATTCTATCTCCCATAAAACCTCTGTTGTTTTTTCAACTATGCCATGGCTACTATTACTCTTATGATTTAATAGTTTAACAAATAAATTATTTATGACAAAGGTAATATTAAGATTATTAGATATATTCATATTTCAAATCTTAATTATTTCAGTGACACCAATATTTTTCTCACTTTTTATTTATTCATTTATTTATTGTGAACCTGTGACCCATAAATGGGTCGGGATCCGTACTTTGAAGAACCCTGCTTTAGAGACCTGGATGATAGCTCAGTGGTTAGAGGATTGGATTAGGTGCCACAGGCTGAGAGTTCAATCTCCCAGTGCTTAATTAGTAAACTTTAATCACATTAGGATGAGTGATCAGTCTGAATGAAAACTTTTCCAGATGGTTGGGAATACTTCATCCCCAAATTACTGTAGATTTAAAATGTTTCCTAATATCACTTGAATTTCTCACAACTGTTATCCCCTGTTTAATTTATCATCTGATTATTTTGAATGGAAGGAAAAATAAAAGAAAATATTTATTATACACTAATTTACTCTGACTAGTGTCCTCATCTTGGTTGTTATAGTCACAAGCTTCAGCTGTTGTACCCTCCTGCCTTCTTCAGGTGTCTGTCATAGTCGGTAACTTTCTGGTAATTTTGAATTGAACCTTTTATTCAATCTACGGAGGTAGATTGTTCTCATTCTGCTGTCAATGCCAGAGGATATCTTATATCAGTTAATTCGTTCTTGCAATATCTGTATAACTAGGAAGTATTGACTGACGAGACATTCTCTGGCATGGACAGCAGAATGAGAACAATCTACCCACATGGATGAATAAAGGGTTTGGTTCAAAATTCCCAGAACATTACTATGACAGACACCTGAAGAAGCTTCATATCTTTGTTGTCAACACAACCTTTTGGACGATCCATTCTTCAGCCCTCATCAGGTGTATAAATGAAATTAACAAAATGACCATGATTTTCTTGGGGGTAAAATGGTTTGCCTCTTTTCTTAAATTATACACCTGACCAATGGCCAAAATGTTGTGACTATAACAACCAAAATGAGGACATAGTCTGAGTAAATCCGTGTATAATAATTCCTCATTTCAGAAATTCAGACAAGAAAATATTTAATTTTTCTTTGTTAAAAAACTAAAAATATTTTTTTTTTTTAAATCTGTTTAAAGATGATTGATAAACTAATTTCAAGTAGAAAAAAAATAAATTATGGTCAACTTTCAGAAGATCAAACCTCAATCACCCATCCCTGATTCTTATCTGATCCAATCCAAGAGGTCTGTATCCCTTTCAAGCCTAGAGGTGAAAGAAGTAAACAAAAAAAATATGTTTCAGGTCAAATGCCTGAATCACTAAATGCAGCTAGAGAAAATGATTGAAATCTGTCATGCTTTTTAACTTTCTCAATTACAAGAAAAAATCATTTATGCAAATAACTTGTAAAATCATATTTAAAAAATTAATTTCAAGGGAAATAACTACTGATTAAAGTTACCTCCCTTTGACCGTTAAGTAATTTTTTTTTTTAATTTAAAAAAAAAATCTTTTTCATAGAGTTCCATTATTTTTTATTCTATTCACTACAGAGTTCCACTGTCATTAGAAGTGGTTCGTGAATTTAAAAGATAAAATATTCCAACTTTTATTCGAACAATTGAATCTCTTCATATCTTTGTTGTCAACACAACCTTTTGGACGATCCATTCTTCAGCCCTCATCAGGTGTATAAATGAAATTAACAAAATGACCATGATTTTTCTTGGGGGGTAAAATGGTTTGCCTCTTTTCTTAAATTATACACCTGACGAGGGCTGAAGAATGGATTGTCCAAACCATTGTGTTTACAACATCAAAGATGTGAAGAAGAGATTCGATTGTCTGAACAAAACTTGGAATGTTAATGACTCTTCTCAAAGTTAGAGACAACAAAAATGAAATAGTTATTACCAGGGTGTAAAAAGCATAGCAACACAGTAACGCTGCTACGATACACACTTGCTCATAGGAAGGCACAAATGAGAGATCTCAACTATCTTTTATTGATAAATAAACATTGAATGCAAAAAGTCTCATTTAGTTCTTTATTGGTTGATTGATTCAAAAATTTCAGTTAAAAACGATGCGCAAAATTTGTACCATTAACAAAATTTTAGCATAAGCAATTGGGAGGCGTATTTGGTCAGTATTCTGCGTTACGATGCACAAAATCACTTTATCACACCCTGGTTATTATTTTAATATTGATTAAATTCTGCCTGCCTTAATCATGTTATTTGAGTGGCTCCAATTAATGACTGCCTCAAAGACAGACGTCCATTATTATCTTAAAGCAATTTTTAATACTGTGATCTCATATCATCAGGTGGGGGTTCGGGCAAAGCAAAAGATTTTTTTTTTTTATCTAGATAAAGAAATTTTATAAATAAAAAAAACACACATTGGCCCAAGTAATCCTAAATTAACCTTAAAAACAAAAATGTATTATTTATTAAAAAAAGTCGGGCATCAGACTCTGCCTGCTCAAAAAAAACATTTCCATTTGGAACTCCCCTGCTCAAAATCCATATCATGCTTTTCTAAGTGTTTGTTTTTATTTTGTTTTTTTAAATGGTAGTCTGTCAGTAAGCAGTTTGGGCACTGTCTTTAACCAGCAGTATTAGTTTGATGTAAACTTCATTAATAATTATGTATTTCCATTATTTAAACAATTAAAAAAAGCTATTGAGTATTTCCAATGCTAAAATTCTCTTTCTGTTTGTGATCTCCAAATAATTCATAGAATATTGACAATGCTTCTTCTCAGAATTTCAGACAACAAAACAAGATTTAAGTAATGAGATAAACTCATTTTTGTTATGTAAATCTGATTTATATGAGAAAAGCTACTTTTTAATATTTATATAATTTTGAATCTTCTGCTCACTTTAGGCTTCAGAAGAGTTACAAACCTTTTCCTCTTTGGATTCTGAAAGTTATGTTTTTGTTTGTTGAAAATCCAATCAAATTGTAAATTTACTGGGTTTTTGGGGGTGTTTTTCCTTGGTGATTGAGTATATTTTTTTTTATTGTTTTTGTATATATTTATAATTTATATGTCTATTTTTGTTTTGGCTTATTTTATTTAAGTTTATATAAAAATTTCATTCTGTGTATTTGTAAGATGTATGTGTGAGAACTTGGACACCAGTACATCACCTCAGACCTTTCTAGACTTTACATTATTGATGCAATATTATTACCTCAAAATATTATACAACATTGGTCATTTTTTGTTTGGTTCAATATTATAGTTTAAATTGCTATTGCTCTTTTTATGATATTTTTTATATAAAAAGATGTTCCGAAAACACAAAAAAATGGATGTAAAAAAACTACATAGTATTTTGATATATTTAAGATTTTTTTTTACTCATCTTAAATTTCAATGATAACATTATTGATACAAATATTATTTGATAAAAGATTTGTGTAAAAGTATTGCTCACTATAAATAGAAGGTATCTTGGGTGATGTTGTAGTTGAATGTCAATGTGTTATTGTATGGAGGTGTATATTTAATATGTTTATAAAAGTTTGCAATCAATCTGCTCATCAATGTAATCTTGTTCAAACTCCTTGCTGCTTCCTTCCATAATTATGGTAATTGTTTGCCACCAAAGTCTGATATTTTAACTCTTAAATTCATATAAGAAAATTTAAATGTTAATATCAAGGGGAATCACTCCTGATCAAAATTAGCTCCCTTCCAGCTTTAGGTGGATTTTAAAAATTTATTTTTTATTCCATCTGACATAATGAATTTAACAATTAGTTTTATCCACCGAAGAGCTCCAATATCAAATAGGAGCAGTATCAAGCAGTACCTGAATTTGAGAGTTACGTTAGCATTCTCTGCATAGTGAGATGTTACAAGAAAATGTTATTCATGACAAAACATCAACATTGTTCTGCTTGAAAAGCAGATTCTTTTACACACGCGCGCACACACTATTAAAATCCATCCCAATTTCCCAAGCTTTTTTTATTATTTCTGTTTTTAGTTAAATTTTAAGGAATTTGTTAACAGCTAAGGATCAGTTGGTTCAAATCTGATCTGTCTTATTTAACTCTTAAATTCATATTTTTTTAAATTAAATTTTAAATCAAGGGGATAACTTCTGATCGATGTTACTTCCCTTGCACTTTTAGGTAATTTTTTTTATTCAATTCATTGAAGAGTTCCAGTGTGTTTAGAAGAGGTTTCAAGCAGTTCATGAATTTAAGAGTTAATATTTTTAGACAAAATATAAAACTGATTTGCTGCAAAATATTTATATTTAGTGTTTTTAACCTATTCACTGCCAAGTGTATTTTAATGTTTTAATTCCTGTGTCTGGTTTTTTTGCATAAATAATTGATGAAAATAGAAAGTCTTCACTCCATGTTTAAAATGGTTTTATTTTCATTCAAATTAACTGATATATGTACAACAGAATATGTAATACATACATTTATGTATGTATTACATTTAAGAAAAAGAAAGAATAACACTATTGCAAAGCAAGTTATCTCATCTATGGCGCTAGAATGACAACTTGCTTAGATGAGTTATCTCATCTGTGGCAGTGAACAGGTTAAACATTGTCTTGCTGCTTAAGTTAAAGTTATTTTTAATATTTTATTTTTCACTCTGCTTATTTATCCTCTGCTTCACTGTGATAACAAAATCTGAATTTTTCCTGCTTTTTATTTTTTTTTTTCCTTAAATTTCCTCTAAATTTAAAGCCATAAAAACAAATAAAAATGATTTGAGGCCAATATTTTAATTGGAAATAAATCTTTCTGTATATTTGCTCTGTTCTATTCGTGTAGTTCTTCTGCTCGTCTCATATTTGTATTTCAACATAAAAATAATCACTAGAAAAAAATCAAAATGGCTAACAGCCTAATAATATAATACACAGATTTACTCAGATTAGTGTCCTCATCTTTGTTGCTATAATCACAATGTTTTGGCCGTTGTACTCTCTGGCCTTCTTCAGGTGTCTGTTGTAATTTACTAGTCCGAGTAAATCAGTGTATAATAATGATAATCCCTCATCTCAAAAATTCAAACAAAACCTAATAATAGTTTCTTGGATATAAAGTAATTGTTTTCGTTTGGTCCTTTTTTTTCAATTGGTTCACAATTTGGGATTAATAGGATAAAGTAAATCTCTATATAGCTACTTAACTTAGTCTGGCACAAGGCCACAAATATGAGGCACCCAGTGAGAATCAAACTCACTACACTAGCAAATGGTCCATGAGACTAATCTGCTGACCATTGCTCCACTATCAAGTGCCCTAGTAAATCCGTGTTTTATATTTAATGTACAAACTTAATCCATCATCAAAAGGTTATGGTATTAAAAAATAACTACATGAGATTTACTTTGACTTTTGGACTCAGTCTCAATTCATTAGGTTGAAATCTCCTGTTGAATAAATACATGGAGTCTTTTAGATTTTCTTTACTCACACAGTCTGAAAATCAGGGTTGCCAGATTTGTCCAGAAGGGGAGATAATCCAAGCTTTAGCTCAGGTTCAATACCAGCCTTTCTATGCTGGTATTAAACCTCTGCTTTTAGACTCGTTCAATTTCGTTGGGTAAGTCTCCGAGATAAAGCTCAGATTATCTCCCAGATCTGGCAAGCCTGCTAAAAAGTAATTGTCTAACTTTGTCACAAGGATTTAAAGTTGCTTTAGTATCCATGATTCATGTCTTCTACAAAAAGAATAATTTCTTGGTTCCTGTTAAATATGAGAAGCAACAAGAAGATAATTTAAAGACGGTCTTATACAGAGGTTTGTGGTGATTAATTAAATTTTTTAGGGTTATTCATTACTTAAAGCAATTTTTTCTGGTAATAAATGATATCTTTGCTTCGCTTCTTGTATTTTACCACAACCATTAATTTCTTCTCCATCACAAAACTTATATAGGAAAAAAAAATGATCTTGCTTTTATGCAAGCAAATCAACAAAACAGATTAAAAAAAACGAATTTCTTCCGACTTCCTTAGCAATTATAATGCATCTTATAAAAACTGACAGAAATTCTTGAGAAAAATATAAAAACAATATCAGCTTGTTAGAATTAGAACCTGAAAAATGGATTTTCCATCCCTATCACACATGAAATCTTTTTTTAGTTTTTTCTGTATCTGGGACCCAGATTTTGACTGGCATGAATTTAATGACTAGATTAGGGTTGCCATACATTAGTATTTTCTTGAACATGCCCTCCATTTAGGTCCCGAAATCTTCATCCAGAAGGAATTTTTTAAGATTCTTCAAAAACCTACAAATAAACTATCATGGCTGCTTCAAGGTGTGGGCATGATGTCTTCGGGGAACATTATTTTTTATTTATTTATTTATTTATTTTTTAATGTTCAGATATGGCAACCCTAGACTAGATATTTTTTGCTGAACAAGAAAGAATAAAAAAAAATATTACCTTCTAACATTGTTAACAAACAAAATGTCATTTATTTTCATGTTAAATGATTTGAATACTGAAGCATTATTTGTATAAGAAAAAAGGATTATTATTACTTTCTATGCTGGACTATAAGATGATTAATTTACAAGAGTGTTTTGAAGACTACCGCTCACTGTAAGTCTTCCATGCCACATAACTGTCTATATCGAGCTTCAGTAGACATCACATTGGAAGCAGTGTAATATTTGCATTTTTTTTTAATTTATTTATTTATTTTTTTTTTTTTTTTAAATCAAATGCCGTCTTATATACCAGCATATAAGGTATTTTACTTTCTTTTTGAGTTTCATTGACCAAATGTTTCTTTGGATGTATATAAATTAAATAAAAAATAAAAAAAGAAAGGTTCAATTTGTTAGTTGAAAGTGTCACTTATTAGTATCACTCACATTGGTTATATTTTCTGTATTTTACACACACACATTTTTTTATGTGACTTGTATTTTAGTCCATTTTGTTTGAGACCAGCTTGTCCAATGAAAATGTCCATTAATTGATTTTTTTTTTTTTTTTTTTTTTTTTTTTTTCTTCTTCTTGCAAAATTTTATGAAAACCAGTAAGCATAAATTTCATTACACTCTAAATAAATTATATATTTTATTTATGAATAAATGTCAGAAAACAAAAACTGAAAAATGGCCAGGTACCCTTCTATATTTGTCCAAATGTTAGTTTCAACTAACTTACAGTATTTTAGATAAAAGGTAAATCAAAAAAAAAAAATAATCAGATTATTTGTGATTAATGTTATGTAATTCAAACCCTCCGGTCCACATTTGATTAAGTCCAGGAGCGCTTTGACAAAACTAAGTTTTGATGATGATGGGACAGGACTGTCAGGTCCAACAGACTTCTCTTCTTCCTGCATTAGTGTTGTTATTGTAGATGATTATGTCTGTGGTGGCTGATAAGGCTGCTGCGTGAACAGCACCGACGCTGTCTGGGCAGATGATAATCTGTAGGAGAATTGTCAGGTGAAGATGCTGTAAGACTTCATATCCCAATTCTCTAAGCTTAGACATTCAACTGAAAGGTGTGGTCAACTTTCAGAGAAAAGTTCAAATGTACTATAGCCTTTTGGCTGAGCTCAAATCATAAGGCCTTATTCCAAAATCAGTGTGAATATGATCTGTATCGTCTTGTAATGAAGTGAGACAAGCAGCTTGTCTCGGCCAACATTGTTTTTTTTTTTTATTTGTTTTTTTTTTTTTAATGTACATGTATGATTAGACAGAGCTGTTGTGTCCGATGGCGCTCCTTTCTTCCTGCACTAGTGATGTTAATGACTGCACATGTGAATGATTATGTCTGCAGTGGCTGATGTGTGAACAGCGCCAACAATAGATGCAACAAAGAAAGACCTACACAGTGTATAGTACCACCAGATTCAAGTTCAAGTTGCCTACAACAGTGTCAGGGTTCCTGCTGCCCCAGGAGGCAAGCTGAACTTTGGTGCCCTTTAAAGTGTAGTATTATCTTGTTTATATATATTTAGGTTTTTCAGTGAGAAAAATAAATATATAGGAATAAAAAGTTTATCCCAATAAGTATTTGGCTGTCAGATATTCCTGAAAAATGTATTTGGAAAGTCCGATCTCAGACACATGACAGGCACCCCTAAGCACTTGACACCCTGGGTGACTGTATATATATTGTCTATAACTTTGCCTCTTTTCTCAAATTATACACCTTATGAGGGCTGAAGAATAGATCGTCCAAAACATTGTATAGACAACATCAAGGATGCCAAGAATAGATTGAAAAAGCACTCTGTCCTCCATCCAGCTCGAGGTCGCGGCAGATATTAATTTGTCCGCCTTTTTGGGGTCAGACTGGTAAACCTACTCAAATTACCTCAGATATACTTAGAACAGTGGGAAGTGAAAGCCAATGGCAACTACATTTCTTTGCCGAAGAGCAATAGGAACAGATAATACACTCCGAGATATCAGACGTTTAGTATTTTAACGTTGCTCCGATTTAGTCAACATGGGGATTGTCTAATACAGTGATACGATTCTGATAAGATTAATTTTTGGTCCATTAATATGTTTGTGCTTTTATAATTATTTTTATTTATCTACATTTGGCGATCGCCAGCTTCAGGAATTAAATGATAGGGGTTATCATCAAATACAAATATAATTTATTGCCTTTCGGAGATTACTAAGAGAGAACTCAAGCTACCCTACCGATAAGATTACTTTTTCTTCCAAAAGTTAATGAGGGTTCTTATCTGCCTAAAGACAACTTATGTAGCCAGTGCAGTTCTTTGGCGACGAGACATAGGGATACAGACATTACACTCCATGATGTCAGATGTTTATTAATTGACCCTTACTCTGATTTTGTCAACATGGGGCTGCCGGAGAAACAAATTCTTAGATGTATTCCGATTAGCCACAGTTCTGCTTAAAGAGGCTGTATGTGCTTTCAAGAGTCAGATCAGTTTCTAATCTTTTACAATTGCGGAATGCAGAGTAAAAATAAATATTAATTTATTTTGGCGCTTTATTTATTTTATATACTGTATGAATGCATGTATGTAATATGTACAGTTTTACAAAAATTACTACAAAATCGCATTCATATATTAAAGTGATATTTGATAAATCAACAATTTTTCTAAATGTTTTGTATATTTTATACAAAACCTTTATATATTTACAACTGATCATTAACAACACAATCCAAGAGAGTCAATCTGTACAAGTCTTTCTTTTCAGTCTACATTATCCTCCTTTTGGAAATCCACCCCCCCCCCATTATACCTTTTGTGGGCTCCCAGGGTTTGTGGGGGTGGGAACCCCGCGATAGAGTGTTCTCCTTTTTGGAAGTTTGGAGATGGCCACCCTACCCGCAACACGGCATGCTGCCAAAAGACGTTGGTCATATGACGGTTTCTGTTGGGTGACTAACCAGACCTGTTAGAATTTCTACAAAACGATTTCTTTAAAAAAAATAGTGAATTCTTTTTAGCGGAAGAGTCCATAGTTTCAAATGGTGTTTTTTTTTTTTTTTTCATCAGCAAAGTTTTTACCCCTGAGTCCGAGAGTCCTGTGTTACGGACAGCAAACCAAGAAAATCACACGGTTTATTATTAGAGTAGATTTTAAAACATTTGTCATAAAAGTACCATTAAAGAAAAAGATTTGAGAAAACCTTTGAAAAATAAAAAATATATATGTAGAAAATAAAGAGGTACCTTGCATGGAGTAATGGTTAGGAGGCTAGTCTTGCGGACCATTACACTGGAGTGAATTGGATCCTCTTTGAGTGCCCCACACTTGTAAAACAAAACCAAACAATGGATGTTTGAAACCAAAGTAAAGGAATTCATAAGTGATAATAATTTTGAAATCCATTGAGAATAAATGTTTGCTTTGATAAGACACATCTAAATATTGGGATACTAAACCAAATCTTGTCAATTTGAAATAAAAATAAAACCAATATAAATCTGAGGAAAGTCAAATAGTAAACTGGTAAGTAGCTTATGGTGGAAAAACAGCTAATACCGAAAAATATAGGAAATACAAGTACACAATTTCTAATCTGAAATTCTGAGAACCGAAAAGCGCTGAAAACCAAACATTTTTTTTCCATGGATGTCATCTGCACACCAAAGCTTGTATTTGATGCCAAAGGTGACCCAGGTCTCGAAATTTACTTCTGCTGAGCTCTACAAGCCTTGTAGAGCACAGCAGAAGTTATTATTTCTAGACAACCTTGGCTCAACCCACGCCATGCAATTGTGTCTCGGTGCTCCTACTAGTCAGATGTGCCTCTGCTGTTCAGATATTTTTTTTAATTTTTTGTGATTTATTTACTTTGAAGACTGAAAAAGAGCTGCAGATTCCCCTATGGGTAAGAATTGACTTAATTGTCTCCCCTATATACAGGATCTGTACTACCATTCCGAAAAGTGTTTGGTCCCAAGGGTTCCAGATAAGAGATTGTATACCTGTATAATTTTGTATGAAATGAATAAAAGCTTGATTTTTTTTAAAAGCCATTTGCCATGTCATTTCATGTTTCTTCAATTTAAAGAGACATTCTCCTTTCTTTTCTTTTTTAAAATTCTTCATCACCTATGTGCCTGTTTGACACACCATTGGGATGACACAAGAACTTAACACAATTTATGGACAAAACTTTTGTTTAAAAAAATATGTATAAAGTGCTGTTGAACAATACCAAACAACTTATCAGTATTTGAATCTTATTATATTGTAAAATTTCTTAATATAACATTTTAATGACTTTTTGCAGGAAAATATTTGAAAACTAAATATCAAAGTGAAAATTAAGTTGAAAATCTTTATAGTGTGATGATGGCTTCTACAGTCATCTTTCTTCTCTGTTTCTTCATAGAGGTATTTATTATTATTTATCTCTTCCAATACTCTGATTACATGTTAATATAAACTTTAAGCACGTAATCAGCACTAAAATTTAATGGAAAATTTAGAAACTAAATTATAAATTAACTCTTAAATTCATATAAAATCTTGAATCAAAGGGAATAATTTCTGATCTAAGTTACTTCCCTTACACATTTAGGTAAATTGTAAAATAATTTTTATTCAATTCCCAAAAGAGTTCCACTATGTTTAGGAGTGGTTTCAAGCAGCTCATGAATTTAAGAGTTAAGATTGCTCTTATACATATTACGTTCTCTTAAATTTTCCATTTCTGGTATTTACTATTTATTGCTTACGATGGACAAACATTGATTTTTATTTACATATAAATTTGTTTCTTATTAGGTTAGAACAGTGGTTCCCAAACCCATGATCGTGACCCAAATGAGGGTTGCGGGATGGTTTGAAAAAAATAAAATAAAATAAAACTATTTTAAAAAGTGAAAAAATTAAAAAAGTAAAAAAAATAGTGCAGATATATTTACATATATCACAGTTTTGGAATATAAAGCCTCATTGAGAGTCTGGAACAGGAAAAGAGTTGTGAATAATAAAGCATCTACAACTGTATGAAAACTCCTAATGTGTTCCAGTCTGTTCATGTCCAATATTTGTACGGCAAAGTTAGGACAACTTAACTGTCAAAGATGTATCGCATCATAAGGACTGATTTGACCGATCACTGCTAACATTTTTTTTTACTTTTGTACTAAGCTGGCACGATTATTTTACTTTATTTTTTTTATTAAATCAAATATTGTAAACCATTTTTATTAATTTTTGACTGCTATTTACCCTCATCTTAATTTTCAGTAGTTTTTTAAAAGAATCACAATGTGTAAAATGGTTTACAATAAACGAATAAAACAATAACACTGCTGTGCCAGCCTTACTAAAATTGTGATTAAACAAACTAAAAATTAGGATGAAAGTAAATAGTAGACAAAAATTAATAAAAATGGTTTACAATACTTGATTTAATAAAAAAAATTAAATAAAATAATTGTTTATTTACTAAAACTCAAACAGTCATTGCCAGCTTAGTACAAAAGTAAAAAAAATGTTAGTTTCTTTAGCAGTGATCAGTCAAATTAATTAGATGATGATTAAGTCATCCTACTTTGCCCAATAAAGTTTATTGGATAAAACTGAATGAAGAAACACTGAAATTATGTTTCCGCCCTCAGGGATGCGGTCAAAAACTTTGGGAAACAGTGGGTTAGAAGGAAGAATAAGACATGTTAAAGAAGACCTTTTTGCAATATTTTAACATTTGAACACTGGTATAATGAAAAATGGATCTGAACACGAATAAATATATAAACACATTCTCACAACTTAATGATATGTAGATGATATTTTGAACCCTTGCAAATATTCTGTTTGATGTTTAATATCGGTC
>VCCN01004776.1:110149-127717 GCA_006491835.1 Architeuthis dux
CCATTTGAATATTAATGACCCTTCTCAAAGCTATAGAAAAAGTGTTCTAATTCCGCTTGCTTTCTTTGAGTAACAAATACACAGTAGCAGCTGTACAATTATAAAATTAAACTAATTCTTAGTATGAAGCTGTCTAATTATATGTAAAATAAAGTTATTTGAAATTATTCTTTGTTGCATCTTAATAAATGGAAGGGGGGAGGTACTAGCAATCTTATTGACAAAAGTGGGGAATGACTCAAAGGTTGGGAACCACTGACTTAAGCCATCAAGCAGGTTACTAATAAAAACTAGTGCTATGTAAACATAAACAATTACAAGTTTCAACTAAAGACTATTGAAGTTTTAGTTTTTCATATAAATTCATTAATTTTTTTTAAAAATTATTCATTAGAGTACTTTGAAAAATTCTGATAAATCTAGTGAATAAAAAGAGTTATTTCATCAAAGAATGAGATGTTTTTATGAGTATTTATTATTTTATTATGCCTCTTTGGGCATCTCCAATTATAAACAATATTTATATGTCAATTTTAAAAACAAAATAAAATTCATAAAGTCACTATTAAATGAGCATAAATATAAACAATATTTACAATTTAACACAATATACAGATCAGATTCTCTTGAAAATCTCATCAGGCAGATCCTAAACAAGACTTATGTAAACATTTTTAATCCTTTCAGTGCTTTAACTCTTAACATCCTGTTGAAAATTTTCTAAGTAATGATTGAGCAGAAAATGGCTAAAAATGGTTTGTTTATTCAAATGTTTATAGTATCTTTACTTGTGGGCAGATTGTTATGAAAATTGGCAGTATTGCAAGAAAGATTTGTGCGGCCTCGTGCATTTTAGGATTTTCGTCCATGTTTGTTTATTTGCAGCCTGATGCTGTTTAGGACTTCAAGAGTTAATGTTAGGATTTGTAATGTGTATGTACCAAATACATGTTTTTGTTTTTTGGGGGGTTTTTTATAAAGATTTTTTGTTTGTTTTCACAGAAACGAACAAAAATTTTTAAGGAAAAGGGAGCGACACTTTGATTCTAGGCATAGACATGGCAGGCCCAAGCCTTTATGGGGCCTTAAGGATAATGCAATGAATATCCAAATTAAAATTGATATGTATTGCAACCATAAAAAAATACTTAACACATTCCCTGCTTCTCTGTTAAATGGTTTCTCTGCTAAGGGAACATGAAAATGAAATTCATTAGTAGCCGTCAACCAAAACTGTTGACATAGGTTTCTTCAGTTTTTAAGTGATTCTGGCTGGCTGGCTGGCTATTTATCTATCACGCATACAGCATACCTTATTTTTTTTAATTTTTTTTTTTTTTAAATCCAGTTTACAATGTAAGTTTATTCTAAATTGATCTTATTTTGTGTCTGGCAATGTTCATACTTGTTTTATGAAAATTCGGATTTTTAGTGATCTAACAAAAGGCGAGAGAAGTACCTTATTCATTGATCACTCTTTTTTCCAATTTTTTAGTTGCTCATGCCAACACAGCATGCTGCCAAAAGATGTTGGTCATGTGATGGTTTCTATTGAGTGACAAACCAGACCTGTTTTGACTTTAAAATGAAACTTTATTGGCACAATATAACTAGTGTCATGAAGTGCTGGTGTTGAATCTCATTTCTTCTTTTGACATTACCTCATGGCCAGGGTAACAAGAATATTCTCTTGTCTATTTAACAATTCGATAAAAGAACAGTCCTGATTAAAATAATCGATGCCTACCAATACTAATTATTATTAATTATATAGGGCTTTTCTTATTTGTGATTAATCTTTCTACAAGTCAAATCTGAGATTATCTAGTCACATAAATCTCTTTTTTGGAAGCATTGGAATAATTGTTATGGATTTGTACAAATTTTATGCCCCCCCCCCCCTAAATGTTTGTAAAAAAACGAAAAGAAATCAGGTCTGGTTAGTCACTCAATAGAAACCATTACATGATCAACGTCTTTTGGCAGCATGTCATGTTGGGTCCAATGAAAATAATCCAGTGGAATTTTTGTTTTAACACCCTCAGTTTAGTTTCTGTGGCTGGCCAAAAAATTAGCAGGCCCCCACCTGAGCCATTTTGCCCCCATTTTGAAGGACCCATAATTCCAAACCACATAGAATAGCAGTTAAATGAAGCTTATTTGGGTGGAAAACTACTGGGATACTAGATTTCAGCTAGATATTTTCTTAAATACCAACGTTATGAAGGACCGAAGTTAGCAAAAGCAGATTCAATTTGTCATAACTTCTGAACCGTTTTTTCAATCAAGCTGAAATTTTCAGAGTTGATTTATCTCCAGAAAAGCTGTCACCTGTCAAGATCTCAATTGTTATAATGCTTTAATTTATTGATACTCATATATTCAGTTGGAATACTACTGAAAATATTTTTCTGAAATGCCAAGTTTTGCCAAGTTAGATATGAGTAGGACCTTTAAAATTTTTAGGAATGAAAGAGGATAGATTGATCTATAATTCAGCAAAGCCTGAACCATTTTTTTCAACTGACTACGTTACTTTTCATGCATTCTAAAAACATAAAATTTTGGGTTTTTACTGTAATGCTCCTATGTTTTGATCATCAGAAAATTATTTAATGCTCTTAAACTCTGTTTCAATATTTTACTCAAGGCAATACATCAACTGAATATAATCCAGTAGAATTAATGAAAGCAAAGCAAAGAAAAGTAAGGACAATCCAAGAGGAGGAGGCATTTAGAAGAGAGTTGTTAAAACTGCAAAATGGGCTTTGGCACTGGCTGGAATAGAAAACATTTTTTTTTTTTTCTTTTCAGCCACTCAAGGTAGTCTGGTATTACAATGTACATTGACAGGAAATAATAAAAATGTCTTATCTGAAATGGAAAAATTTGCAGTGTACCCTGGCATTTATCCAATGTGAAACTGGTTTCAACTTTACCAGCTGTGGGATATGATATGTTAATAAATTCAATATTACAATTAAGTAGTCAGACTATGAGATTGTTATTCCATTAACAACTCTCTTCTAAATGCCGCCTCCTCCTCCTCCTCCTCCTCCTCTTGAATTGTCCTTTTCTTGGCTTTCATTAATTACCTCTGTCAATGAAGTTGGAGAGATATGTGTATTATCCCCTGTCCACCCGTCTGTCCACACAATATCTCCAAAAGTTCTCAATTAAATTTTGTGAAAGGGTGGGCAATGGTCTATGGGAGAAGTGTTTACATTTTTTTTTTGGGGGGGGGGGTCCATGCGCATAACCTCCCCTATGTCATAGTTATGTCCTCACCACATATCACCAAAAGTTTGATTGTCTACACGATATCTCCAAAAGTTCTCAATGAATTTCAATTAAATTTTGTGGAAGAGTAGGCAATAGGCTACAGAATTTTGGGATGGACCCATGTACAATTACTTCCCCTGACAATGGCGTTGGCAGAGGTATGCGCTCTCTGAGTGCTCTCTAGTTTAGTTTATGTAAGGAAATCTTTCCCTGCTCACTCATTAGGGAGTGTCATTCTGAGTTTCTGTTGATTTTGCTAGTGAATAACTCACTGTCACAGCTTGGTGTTTTGTTGGTCCATTAACTGATTTTAGTCCACTGAGTGATCTTTAGGAGGTGCCGTGTGGCATAATGGTTGTCGGCATGGAAAATGGAATCAGCGAAACAAGTCTGAGTTTCAGCCTAGGCTCATTTCGCACTAATACCCTTGGGAAAGACATGAATCCCCCCACCCAGCTATGAGTAAATAGCAAAGTAGTCTATCTTAGGCATTGTGCTAGCAACTTTACTCCGTGAAAAACCTACTTGCTACTGAAACCACAATGCAGCCCTATGCTCCACAATGAGTCTACAGGGGTGATCTTTACCTTTCAGTAAGTAGATTTTATAGTTAAAAATTTGCTATCAGTGTGATACTATGATTATGCTAGATTTTACAAGTACATGAGAGATAAGTTGTATTAGATTTTCGTTTTTGCCTTGAAATGAAAACAAGGAGATACTGGTTGAGAGAAATGGTGGAAGGACAAGCTGTTGACAGGTTGGTTTGAGTACACTTGCCAACCTAAAGTGAAACACAGGCAGTGTCCTCAGCAGGGCTTTTGATCGGCAGTTGTTGACACATTGATTACAGGTGTACCCCAAGGTGATTGGAGAAGGCACCAGTGAAATTGAGTC
Source organism: Architeuthis dux (assembly GCA_006491835.1). Taxonomy (NCBI): domain Eukaryota; kingdom Metazoa; phylum Mollusca; class Cephalopoda; order Oegopsida; family Architeuthidae; genus Architeuthis; species Architeuthis dux. The sequence continues at coordinate 114,329 of VCCN01004776.1, forward strand.
TTGCCCATAAAAGAGGGTAGATTTTGTTTTTCAGTCAGATTTGGATTGACTTGTCGATTTGATATCTGAGGTGGAGAAAGCAAAAGCATTGTACTGCAGTGTGGTAGAACAGGAAAGCAACTTATTCAAGTCCCACTGAAAACTAGAGACTACAGAGTGAGACAGAGCTTGGTTCTACTTTCTAGACTGGAGCCTTCAACACCACCTGTGAGGCTACCAATAGTGAACTGCAGTGATCTTCCTTCTCTGCCTCATAAGAAAAGTAATAATCCTGATCTGAAGCAGATTTTAGAAGTACTGTATCGCATTACCTCCCGTACAAGACAGAAGACGATATATCAGCTTGATCTTTGAATAAATGCTTTGTTATCATTTGTAGCAGCATCACGTGTTCCTGTTTCCAGCAGTCTTAACTTAACTGCTACTGTACACCCGCCTTTCGGTTTTCGTCGATGCTTCGAATCTAGTGCTCAAACTTCGTCCATTGATCTTTGAATACAACACAACGTGAGGGTGGTCGAGGTGTGGTGGTCAAAGAGTGTTGTGGTACATAAGTATCAAAAACAGTCAGTAAATTTTATAGAGCTCATACCAGTTATTCTGATATCAATGAAATGACTATTTCCATCTTGTGTAGAGTTTATTAAAAAAAACTCCCTTTATTCACTTCTGCAGTGTTTGTATTATGTTGTCCCACATGACATGGCCATTTATGAAAGGGAAAATATGCTTGGTGACGCCCTACAGTTGTTTTTGAAATCTGTAAATTTTGAGCAAGAGCTTGGCTGTCCTTGTATCAGTTTCCACAACATCCTTTAAATTATCATCATCAACAGCTGATTAAGGGCGTCCCCGAGAGTCATTATCCAGGCTCATATCCCCGGAACAAAATTTGTGGAACCAACTGTGCTTTCTGAACAAGTTCCTATTCCAAATGCAAAATTGCTGCTCTTGAGCGCTTGAACAGCATTTTTACCAAGTTTGAACTCCTACAAAAACAATAGTCTGATTTCCTTTGAGGACGGCATCTGCAAGAGTGGGGGATTATCTTATTAAACTTATATGATGAATCATAAGTTGAAAATTTAAAAGGAGCTATTGCTGTATAATTAAATTAGTTAAATATGTATAACTATATTTTATGCTTCAGAATTTGTCGAAATCGCAATCATAAAGACAAATGCCATTTCATATGGGACAACTTAATAGATTGATTCCTTGTATATTATCCTTAGTTCATTTTAAAAAGTAATGTTTAGGCTAGATTTTTTTTCCATCTTTACCTCTGCTAACAAAGTTGGACAGAGGTTATGTATTCACCCATGTTTGTCCACACAATATTTCCTAGAGTTCTCAATGAATTTCAATGACATTTTGTGGAAGGTCATGGGCCAATGAATAAATTATTAGATTTTGGGGTGGATCCAGGAATTTCTTGTTGATTTGTTAACATTGTCAGATATAATAACACAGTAATGACAATAACTCGATCTAGGAGCAAATAATCAAGTATTGAAATGAATCAACGTTCAAAGGGATGTCTCTGATGAATAATTATTACAAGCTTTTATCACGGCATAATCTGAGATCTGTAACCTGATTGTTCAGTTTTTAGTTACAATGGCGTTGGTGAAGGTATGCGCTCTCTGAGGGCTTTCTTGTTAAAATAATTGGTGATTAATATCTAGGTTAAGTGGAGCTGAATCAGCCACACCCTCAGGAAACCTGCCAGCAACATCTCTAGGCAGGCCTTGACCTGCAACCTACTGGGAAAGAGGAAGAGCAGCATATCCAGGAACATATGGCGCAGGGGCAGAAATTCAGAGAAGCGCCACTCCTGGAGAAGACTGCCCAGTCGAGTGCACTTGTAGAGCATTGTTGATATCCTATGCACCTCATGGTGCAAAGGGCTTAAGTAACTAATATCTAGGTTACATTGCGTTGATAATACCAAAAACAGTCGTTATGGTTGAAAGGATCATTGTAACAATACTTACAGATCTACACAACCTTTAACCCTTTTTTACTTCTTCAACCCACTTAGAGTCTTATCAAACCTGTTTTATTTCATGAAAGCTTTCTGAATTTGACATATAGTCATTCTGTCATATGGACATTCAGTTGAGAATAGCCTGTATTACAACTTGAAAAGAATTGTAATAAACAGGGCTGTGGAGTCGGACACAAAACATCCGATTCTGACTCCTCAATTTCTGCTACCTTCGACTCCACAGCCCTGGTAATGAAGCAGAGAGAAACTAGAAGGCACTCGGAGAGCTCATACTGCTGTCAAAGCCGTACACTAACTCGATTGAAAAAGATTCCTGGATCCGTCCTATAAATTTACTCACTCCTTCCTTAGACCATGGCATACCATCCCACAGAATTTCATTGAAATTTATTGAGAACTTTTGGAGATATTGTGTGAACAGACATGAGCGAATACATAAAATCTAGGGGGAGGGGGATAGAAAAATATCTCTCAATCGAAAACAAATTACTGGATCCGCCCCCAAATTAATCACTTCTTCCTTACCCCATGGACCACCCTTTGCCAGAATTTAATTGGAATTCTTTGAGACTTTTGGAGATATCATGTGGACAGACACAGATAGAAAGACACAGGGTTAATACATACACCTCTCCAACTTCATTGGCAGAGGTAAATTATATGCTGAAGATATCAAATTTATTAATTCTTTTGAATAAATTTCTTCAATTCTCTAAAGCAGTGTTTCCCAAACTATGGGTTGCGACCCACTGGTGAGTCATGAGCAAAATTTTTGTGGGCCGTTGAAAAGTTATTAAACTATGATTTTATTAATTATACAAAAATGTAAAAGTGAACATTGTGTGTGATAACATTGACATTTAAGTTGTTAGTAAATTCAAAGTTCGCTGCTCATCTTCACTCCCTTGTGAAGTTGGATTTTCAGCAATGGTTGGAATCGAAAACAAATTTCAAAACAAACTTCAACTGTCAAATTCTTTGCGCCTGAAAATAGCTTGCATTGATTTGGATATCAATGCTATTCTCAACAGTAACAAGAAACAGGCATATCCCTCACATGCTCCTCATTATTAAGTAATTAAATTGTATCCAAGATTCATGGAAATGTAATTTTTTAAAAAGTTTAATGTTTTTCTATATATATAGTGCATTTTTTTTTTTTTTTTTTTTTCCCCAATAAAGTTAGGTGTGTTGTTATAAGCTGTGGTCATAAATAGTGGGTCGCGATTTAAAAAAAGTTTGCGAACCACTAAAGGATTTGATTTTTGTTTGAAAATTATTCACGTATATGAAACAATGTATATACATGAAATTCAAAGAATGGCTAATTTTATATCTAACAGAATATGATAATTATAAAGACATTTATTAATTGGGATCCTATATTTGCCTGGCACCAATGTGAGCAATAGCGGCCTAGATTGTGTAAATAAATAAAGAGAGCGTCCACCTGGTGGGTGCACAGCACTCTTTCTCTTTATATATTTACCCGATCTAGGCCACTCGTTTTGCTATCGCTCAGACTGGTACCGAGCAAATATAGGTTCCCAATTAAATGTCTTTATAATTAACTCTTTTTTTTTTTTTTTTTTTTTTTTTTTTTTAACTCTCCAAACAACTTTTTTAGGTATGCACGGGGAGGGGAGGGGTGTTTGTTTGAACAGTAATGTAATTGTCTACTCATACTTTCATAAATTTTTAGTCAAATTAAAAAGGAAAAAACACATGCTATGTGGCACGTCTGGCTCACATGCAGAAAGCTCTAGTTTGATTCCTGGTATGTGCGAAGAGCATGGAAAATTCTTCATTATAACAAATTTCCCTGTGCACTCAGCAACTAATTGAGTAAACTCTAAGCTGTATGATTAGGGTGGAAGTATCCTGCCAAGGGGGTGGTCATAAAAACTTGTAGCAATAAAGTCTTGGTCTCAACCAGACTTGAGACTTGCAAGGATCACTAAGCTGACGCATGCAACAGAAACCAGGTCTTCGTCACCGGGCTCCAGTTGTCTCTTAAGAGACAGGACGCTTTAGCCCCCTTTCTTTTCTTTTTTTAATATATGGCCCATATACAAAGTCTGTCCAGAGAGAATCCAGCCATTTTGAATATTGAGAACCAGTTGGATGGCCTTGGTGTAACTTGGCAACACAGGGACATTACTACGCATGTGTGAACAGTCACTCTCCTGTGGAATGACTCAGTGAGCAGTGAGACGCCATTGTGTGAGCTTATGTAATGACAGAGCCTACCCATTCTTTACGTCTTGTGCAGGCTTTTTTTTTTTTTTTTTTTTTTTTTCAAAAAATTACATTACCCACATCTGTCAGTCCAGATTTGGCTCCCTGAAACTTCTGGCTTTTTGCCATTGAAAGAGAAGAGATTTCAGACTCTGGACAAGATTAAACAGATTGCGAAGAGGAAGCTAATACCAATCCTAAAAGACGACTTTGCTGATTGTTTTAAAAAGTGGAAGGGATAGTGAAATAAATGTGTGAGATCCCAAGAGGAGTACTTTGAAGGAGATTAAGGTGCTATTGCCCTAGGTAGGCTGTGTTTTCATTAAAATTAAATGGCTTTCTGGACAAACCTCATAGACAGAGCTCCAGACTAATCTTTTTCATCACCATCCCAAAGGAAATGTAAACCGTCCTGAAAAACAATTATATTTTCTTTTGTTTTTTGTTTTTTTTTTAAATCCCTTAAAATAAATTTTTAAAAATTTGATATTTTCCCCGGCACGCCTCTGGAAAAGAGGAAAAAAAATTATTTTTTTTTAACTTAAAAAAAAAAATCACTTGAGTCCTGGGGAAGATATCTGTTCGTCCCAAACACATTTTTACTGACAACGGGAAGACGTTAATTTCGAGCCCTGCTCATAGATATCTGTGTGCCATGTTAACTTCTCCGATCTTATATTCTTTATACTGGCCACATTCCTATTCTGTTACCATGGGGGATTTGCAGAAATCTGAAAATAAACACCACAGAATCTGTCCTAAGAGAACATGATAGCTCGGAGGATAATTTGTTGAAATAGATATGGTATCGTTTGATGTTTGTGACACACATACTAGTTCGGAGCAGCAAAAATTATTTTTAAAAACTCAACTGCTCAGTTTTCTCGATGCACCTGTTTGTATAAAGCTCACCGATTTAAGAGAGAAGTGAAGAGAGGGGGAACAAACGTGGATGAGGGAGTGGATGCATTGACATGGCGAGAGGGAACAAACGAGGGAGTGGATGCACTGACATAGAGAGAGGGAACAAACGAGAATGAGGGAGTAGATGCACTGACATGGAGAGAGGGGAACAAACGAGGATGAGGGGGTGGATGCACTGACATAGTGAGAGGGGAACAAACGAGGATGAGGGAGTAGATGCACTGACATGGAGAGAGGGGAACAAACGAGGATGAGAGAGTAGATGCACTGACATGGAGAGAGGGGAACAAACGGATGAGGGAGTAGATGCACTGACATCGAGAGAGGGGAACAAACGAGTATGAGGGGGTGGATGCACTAACATAGAGAGGGAACAATTTTATGTACATGTCCCTATCTGCGCATATTATATGCAAAATGTGGAAATGCGCAGAAAAAACACTGGAGTGGCGTAACGACTTGTACAGCAAACAAAATAGTCGGACTAAGTTCAGGTATTGGTCTACATTCATCTCACACTAATGCACTTGGAGAAGGCATGAATCCACTTCTCCCTCCAGCTATGGGTAAATAGCAGGGCAGTTGGATCCCTTTATTCCCTGTAAGGCAGTCCATCTGAGAGAAGGTTAATCTGACAGAAAAAAAACTGCAGTCACCATAGTTGGTCCCAAGCCTGGGTAAAAGAGGAGGGTGGGGCAAGCTACTCCACCTCATAAAAATCTACTTGCTACCCAAACCGCAGCAAAGTAGTTGCAGCCCTGTGCTCCACAAGGAGTCGACAGGAATAAACAAATAAAACAAACCTGAAAAAAGAATAACATTTTAAATCTCTTAACAGTTTTACATTATTGTTTTTTTTTAATATCAATTGGAAACAAATAGTTTTATTACAGAAACAAATGTTGCCAAAGGCTATCGAAAATTGTGTAAATAACTTTGCAGGTTTTGAACAGTCTGTTGTTTTTCTTGTTCCACTTGAACAGCACATGCAAATTTTTATTTATTCAGGTTTGTTTTATGTTTATTCCTGTCGACTCCTTGTGGAGCACAGGGCTGCAACCACTCAGTTTTGGTAGAAAGTAAATTTTTATGGGGTGGAGTAGCTAGTCCCACCCTCCTCTTTTACCCAGGCTTGGGACCAGCTATGGCGACTGCAGTTTTTTTTCTCTCAGATGGACTGCCTTACAGGGCTAAAGGGATCCAACTGCCCTGCTATTTACCCATAGCTGGAGGGAGAAGTGGATTCATGCCTTCTCCAAGTTTGCGGTGAACGTAGGCCAATACCTGAACTTAGTCTGACTATTTTGTTTTGTTTTATTATTTATGTCTCTTTGTGCATCTTTAATTATAAACAATATTTACACCTCAAAATTAAATTCATAAAATCACTATTAAATGTACCTAAATATAAACAATATTTACAATTTAACTATAGTCTAATGTTGCTGTTCAAAATGAGACACCTCAGATAATTCCTATTGGGACAACTCAAGTTGTTCAAGCCTCCAAAAATAAAGTTATATCGTTTGTCACAAAACTCCAACACGTTCTCAAGGAACCTGCTGACCACAACACCAGAATACAATCCGCAAGGAACAAGCTTAACAACAACACCATAATTATTGAGGACTGATCATTCTACTATAGCAGAGAAGCCTTCCAATTTCTTTTGCCGCAACAGCCTTTTTATCAGAACTGGAATCTGTCATGTACACGGATGTTAATATACGGGCATCACCGAAATGAGTATCATACCCGGATGTAAAAGTTCTTTCACAATTGGCGCAAAACGAAACACTTATGCAAATGTGTCGACTTCTTCTTCGCTACAGTTACAAATTTTCTCTTTTACAATATACAATATACAGATCAGATTCTCTTGAAAATTTCATGAAACATCTAAAAGAAATGTCATTGTAAGCTCATGCTCTTTCCATAATTCCTAAACTTCTCTAAATTATTTTCAAAACTCTCTATACGAGTGCTATTTTTAACGTGACTAGGCTACTTATTCTAAAAATATATTACTCTATTAAAAAAAATTTGTTTAGTTTTTGAAATCTGTCTTGCCAATACATTTTCAGTTCGAGGAGAGAAATATTAAAAAATGTATTTAAACAAAGTTTTCAAGCAAAGGATTATGATAATTATGTAGAAATATCTTCCTGTATATAATAGTCTTATCTCTGTATCTGATTTGCATGTATGAATCAATATTTGAAGCAAAGATACTGCATAGGTGTGCTGGTATCTTTGCACAAACAGATAAGAATTTTTACCTTTTTTTTATTAAGTGAAAAAGAACAGAAATTGTTAATTGTATGACCCATACTTAATAGGATGGTCTGTGTAGTGTGTATGAACAAACCTCTTTTCTTTTTATGGAAATCACTCTCTCTATATATATCTCTATATATATTTGTCAAATCCACATACAGCGCTGTTTCATTGTCTTACAAAGTATAAGTGCCTTGGTGCCCCGAGCGAGGATTGAAACCGGATCTCTGGGCCAGTCGTCTGATCTCTTACCAATTCCCCAGTCACCGCGGCGGGTTGTAGATCATTATTTTAGGCATATAAACCCATGTCTTTCTGTTTACAAAGAACGCTCAATTCAGAGTACTCCGAAGAGCTAAGATGTAAACAGATAATTCTCTACAATAGTGCTCTACCTCTAAATTGAGGAGGTATATAATGGATCAATGTCTGTAGCTTGACACCTAGTTATTAGCTGGATTTTGATCTCAAATTTTCACTGTAATGTTCGATCTGTGTGATTAATATTTACCACTGGATTAAATGCATTGACAAAGGGGATAATGTTGAAAAATATTCGAGTAAAATAAATGCTGGTTTCATCACTAGGCAGCAGACTTATTGATGTACCATAAATGATGGCATATAAGCCCCACCCTCCCCATTTCAGCAGGGAATATTAAGAAAATCGTTTGTGTATTTATGGGTAAGCATTTAATGTTATTGAAAGCTGTGTCTACTTTTATAGCAAAAAAGAAACTTGGACAAAACATGCAACTAAGACAGCAGGGAAAATCAATTATTTTTTTAACCCAGCCCTACTAATAAATACAGTCATATTTCTAACATGTTGGAAGTTTGCTTATCTTGACATGATGTGAATGTTGTGTGCCAATGTATCAAATATGCTACACATGTTTTCATCAAATCTTTTACAACAAAAACAAAGTATTCACTGAAAAATGTTTACATCTAAATCATCAGTGTATGAAGATTTTAAAATGTGAAACATTCAATGAATATCTCAATGAGAAAAACAGAAAAAAAAGCAAGCTAAAGTTAGATTAGAAAACGTACTTTATCAAGGACAAAATCGAGCGCATGTAAACTTCTTGCGCATCTGAAAAGTGAAATTTGCTTACATGTTAGGAAGGTTACAAATAGCAATCTGTCATTTGCTAAAATTTGATTCGAAAGCAAACTTATATAAATGTAAACATGCTTGGAGGCAGAGTATTTAGTTTGCAAACAAAAGCTGTGAGTGATTGGGGGGGGGGTAATATTTTTATATTGAGTAACATCATTCTCAGAACATTGAAATTATTAATGAAATTAACCACAATTTTTGTTTTCTTAAGACATCAATAACCTACAAAAATGTTTTTCAGAGTTACATTCATCCTTTAAATCAGGGGTCGCCAAATGTTTTTGACCATCGAACCCTTCATGGAATCCTTGATCCCTTATCAACACCCAGGCAGGGCTGCAAAAAAAATTTATCAACTGTACCAATAACACATACTAGAATGTACCAAATCTTCCAAAAATGTACCAAACCCTAATTTTTAAAATCAAACTGTTTTGCACTTAAAAATGAAATATTCTACTGCATATTATGTTTAGGGAATTTGCCACAATTTTATTTATTTAATCTGTTAGTTTTACTCTTTTTCTATTTTAAAGACAATGAAGTAATTGAAATGTTTGTGGCGAAGACTTGCTGGTTCAGAGATCGAAACGAGTGCGCGTCGCTTGTATTTGCGTCAGAAGAAGGACCCAGATCTGCTTGGGGTGGCTCTTTTAAACCAAAAGCTTTGGTACATTTCACAGTACATCCAGGATACTAATGCTTTACTCGTCCTCTGTGGTTCTTTGAAACATACAGGTCTTTCCCCTGCTGTTCAGGCTGATAAAATGGTGAAGCGATGGTTGTAGAGTCAGTCGTGTTTTGGACTTGTACATTGTTGTTGTCAGTCTGAGAATCTGAGTTTTGATCCAGGTGAATGCGTACCAGTGATTGTCTAGGAGGTGTCATGTTCAAGGTTTTGTTCGGGTGTCGGAGCATTTGACATGCTATCCAGTGACTTTTCGCACCGAACTGTGTCAATGTTTTCCCCAACCCCTTTTTGTGCAGTATTTGACGTACCATTCCAGTGTCGTTGTACATCTTACTTCTACAGTTTATCAGTGATAGACTCATTTATACATAGGTGTTTTCGGATTGTTGTCCTCATCTTTCCTCTTTTCTACACGTTTCAACCTTTGTACCCTACAGCCTTCATCAGGTACGCTGGGGCAGAATGTCTGCATTCCATTGTCTATATCTGGGAGGGTTCTTGTACCAGGTCATGGTGTTAATGATACCTATTTTTGTAATTGTTTTGGGATGGTTAGAAATGTTAATCTTGTTAAGATGGTGGCTCATGAAGTCAGCATATTCTTAACAAGACCGTGGGGTGGGAATAACCTTTCTAACCGTCCCAAAACAATTACAAAAATAGGTGTCATTAACACTCTTAATAACACCATGATCTGGTACAAGACTCCTCCTGGAAATAGACGATAGAATGGGGCTAATTATGCCCCTGTGCATTGAAGGGGGCTACCGTCCCATCATTTCAGAATCCCCCCCGCCCACACACCTACTGTAGGGTACAACTGCCGAAATGTTGTGTAAAAAAACAAAATAACAACCAAGATGAGGACAAGACCTATGTATAGTGGTGATTCCTCGTCTAAAAAAAAATTCAGACTGAAACCTTTTTGCTTGTTGATGGCGTTCCCCGCACCTTCAAAGACTTGAAGGTTGTGGTTTTAGTCCATCAAAGATAAAAACTGAACTTCTTCACTCTTGGGCATTTTGGCACTGACCATGGTGGTCATTGTGCTCTCCGTGCTTAAGGCTTTGCAAGTTCAAACATTTTAATTCATTCAAAGTCTACTATAAAAGAAACACTCTTTTCTATTAACTGACCAATATATTTTTTTTTCTCAAGATAATTGTAATCCTGTCCAGGGATGTGTAGTTGGTACACAAAACCTTTCGACTTTGACTAATTTACAAGAACAACCTGAGCCCCTGGTTCTTGACCTTTTTACCACTACGCCCCCCCCCCCCAACCAAATGATTTGTTTGATATTGAGTACTGCAGAAAAAAAAAGATTTCAATATGTTCATCCCGAAATAATGAAAACACTTGAGAGAATTCCTGTTGCAACTTATATTTTACCTATATTTTTACACAATTTGTTTTTTAATTTCAGGTAAAAGAAATTGAAAAGCGGGATTCATGTCTCACTTCGAAACAACAGATTGACCGCCTCACTAGACCTGGTTCTACTTACTTTAACCTGAACCCCTTTGATGTAAGTATTTTATTTAGGGCATAATTTTGACATTTGACTTCTTTTGTACAATGTTCTGCCTAATCAGTTGTGAATGGTCAGATACTTTCATTCATTTCTTTTCACTCGCAGCCAGGCTAGTCAGAGAGAGGGTTGCTTTGAATTGTGTTATTGAGCATAGTGTAGAGATCAGCCTCCTTTTTTAGGGGCATTAACAGAATCACCACTGGAGGCTCTCTACATGATCCCCAAATGCTTACAGCACCTGGTATACCCAGTTGGTCACCCATCTAGGTACGGACCAGGCTTGATGTTGCTTAACTTTGGCGATCGTATGAGAACTGGAGTATCCAATGGGATTTGGCTGTAACCACGTCAGGTACTGTGAACAGGCAATATCCTCTTTCAGACTGGTCATATTGGAACAGGTTACAGCACTTTTGTAGCATGCAGAAATAACTATTTCCTAACCACTTTTTAGGCTGAAACGATAAAACTCCCAGGTCATCTTGTGTCACTGATAGCAAACTAGAAATTGTTTAAAATGTATATTGGTTATTCTTTTTCTAGATTGGTCAGACTGAAAATTATATAAACATATGATATAACAAGGATAAATAATTAAATATAGCATGAAGAAATATTTACTGCCTGTATTTTTAATATATTTTCATATATTATTTTCTGTTTTCTTGTTCGTATAAATTGGAGGCTTTAAGCATTGTAGCTATTTTCATTTTTCACGGTTTAGTATTTTATTGACCCAGACAACTTATAACAAGTTCTGCAATAGCGCAATAATTGAAAAATATGAAGAAAAATATTTTTTTTCCACCTATCAAAAGCCTGAATTCTAATTAATCGAGTAAAACTGAACATTTGCTCTCAAAAAAGCTATTTCACTTAATTTTCCTGGTTAAAAATTTGTCCTTTAATAAATAAGTATCGAACATTTTATTAAAATCAAATAATATGCTGGTTTTTGCCAGATTTTTAAATTTCCCACATGTCGATTTCACACAGAACCATTTCACATGGAACCATTGACAAACAATGACTTTATTGTTTCGTTTCGGCTATAAAAAGTGGCTAGGAAATAGCCATCTCTGCTGTGAAAATTTCTGCAAATATCTTACATGTAATGAAAATGCTGGATACCTATTGGAGCATCTTTTGTCATGAACTAGACTATTTAGGTGTTAAGTGAAATGTAGTTGGACATTTTATACTGTCCTTTTATGATGTGACCTATTGAGCCTGAGAAGTGAAAATTACATGTATTTCTTTTTTCAGTAAATTCCAGTGTAATTGCTGTAAATTGCAGCGTATAAGTTGAATTTCTAAGCCTAAAAAAATCATTTGAATACCAGGGGTCGACTTATACCATGAGTGTAAAATGCCCATAAAATGTATAGGCCTGAACCAGAATTTTGAGCAAAAAGATATTGCGGTTGACTTGTACCCCAGGTCGACTTGTACAAAGCAATTTATGATAAATTGACCTAATTAGTTTATTTTCCTTAGACTTCAACAGCTGAATTATGTTAGATAAAGTTTAATAATGCCTAATGGGCATAACCTTTTTTATTGTTTTTTATCTACTTGTGGGATAAGAGTCTGTGGTTCTTCTAAAATACTGACTGGCCATTATAATTTCTGTCTGATTTTCTGGGATGAGGGATTATTACTATTATACACTGATTTATTCGAACTGTTGTCCTCCTCTTGTTTGTTATAGTCACAACGTTTCAGCCGCTGTTGATTGAATAAATGGTTCAGTTTGAAATTCCAAGAATACGACAGGCACCTGAAGACCGAATTGAATTACTATTTGAATTCCCCAGTATGAATTTAAGAGTTAGCACACATGACAAGCTATTGAGAATTACACTTGTTTGCAGTGTTTAAAATTTGAAACGTAGATGTTTTACATCTAAATTTAGATTAATTTGTTTTAGGTGTTGGATGTAAATTGGGTCTTTTTGGTTTGATGACACCCAAAATTTTGTTTGGCTAACTTTGGCTATAAATTTAGATATAAAACATCTACATTTTAAGTTTAAAAAGCTGCAGACACCTCTGCCGTAACATTAACAAGCGTAATTTTCAATATATATTTTTTATTTATTTTTTTAATCCAGTCAGTTAATCATTAAATTAACTAATTTTCTTTGAATCAATTTTCTGAGATCTACTTTATTTTTGAAAGATTTCTTAAACATTCTTGACAGAACAGTTTAATTCTTCGGCGAAAAGCCAAGTTGGCAAAGGTGATGTCCGTCAAACATGTTGTCTCCGAATCGTCCACAGGACGAAACTGCTGTCGGCTTAATGTGTGTTGGCGACACGACGTTCACCAAAATGACCGAGAACCATTAAAATAGTTTAAGAATTGGCTCTCAGATGCATTCTATACACTAGCATTTTTCCTAAATTAATACATTTGAATGGCAACAGGTGTAATTTTAGCGTTAATTGACTTCTGAAATTTTGCATGATTCCTTTGTACCTTGTTAAGTGGGTCGGGCAATCTACAAGATTTCTCAGTTGGCAAGCAGAAATTTGGCAATTGATTTATTTTCCTTGTGATTTGTTTGTACTTGCATATTGCGGGG
>VCCN01004776.1:131535-147783 GCA_006491835.1 Architeuthis dux
GGGGGCAAGGGATTGAGCCGTTACACAATTCTACCTAGGATCACAGTGTAGTAACGACCGTGCATACAACCAGAATAATATATATAGGATAGTGCAGATAGATCTTAGATATTGATATGCAATGAAGGTGTGCTTTACCGTTATCAGTTATTGTCTATTTTATCCAATATTGAAAATTCTGTCACCAAAAAAAGGCGGTGGTGCGTTTTGCAATATGACGTGATCTAAAGAATGACCCTTAACTCCTTCAGAATTTTTACCACCTTACTTTTGCACTTAACTTGAGATCAGAATCTTTATTTTTTTAATATTTAAACGAAAAAAGGTGTAATGCTTAAAACCAGACAAATTGAGATTAAAATTAAATTTGGGTGCTTGACACCTCTTCTGTCCTGGCAACCGTGGGTTTGATTTACAATGTAAGCTTATGCTAAATTCGTCCCTTAATGTCCAGCATTGTGAATAGACCAGACACGTTCAGGTCAGATGCCAAGATAGAAGAGGTGGCAGCCACCCAAACATATTTGTCAGTGTTTAAACATTACACTTTTTTGAAATTTAAGAAAACTAAAGACCATCCATGACTCCACTATATTATTATTATAAGTTTTTGAGATGCTAGGTTCTCGTCTACTTTGCGTTTTAAACCATCATAATGGTCGTCCACTTCCAGGCTTTATTTCACCATCCTTAAAACGCTTAAACCAGTTTTGGGCAGTACAGTCAGATATTGTTTCATTTTTTTTCCACCTCCCGAATTCTGTGATCAGCTTTGTAGGCTTTGAGGCCCAGTTTAAAATAATGCTTCAAAATTGCCAGAATGTCAATACTTGTATCCGCCTTTTTATAACATCTGAAACAAATGGTGCTGTATTAACTGTGATTGGCAAGACAGAAATGTATTTATAGATCAATCTTTATTATTATTGGATGAAGTATTGTAAACATTTTTTTTATTAAATTTGACTAGTTTTTTACCTTCCTCCTAATTTAGTTGTTTTTATTAATGCAGGCAATAGAAACAGTGGCCTGAATTAATAAGTTGTATAAAAACAACTTAAGGTAAAAACTAGTCAAATTTAGATATTTTCTGTAGTTTTGAGAAGGGTCATAACATTCAAATAGTTCTTCAGACCACAATAAATTTAGCTATTTTGAAACTAGATATAGCTCCAAAATAGCTAAATTTATCATGGCTAGTTTATAACATGGTGTTGGCTTTCTTAGACCCCAACACCTGCATTATAACGGGTAGGCCTGTATTAATATTATCATTTATATATATATCAGCCGTACCTTTTGTTTCAGATGTTATATGACTGATACAAGTGTTGAGATTCTGGCTATTTTGGAGCTAGATCTAGCTGTTTTGGGGTCAATTGCAAACTGGGCTATAACGAACCACATTATAACAGGGGAGGCCTGTAATGTAGTGGAGTCATAGATAGTCTTTAGATGTGTACATGAAATAAGCTTCGGAGTAAAAGTCTGTGAAAAAAACAAAAATACTTCTGATACACCCTGATTTGTAAGAAAGTTAAAAGTAGAACATTGCGCGCATATCTTCTCTTCCTCCCCTTGCACTACCTCCTCAGCCCTCACCTCGCTTTCTTTCTCTCTCACTCTCTCTCTCTTTCTCTCTCACACTAGGGATTTGTCGGTTTTTGCTCTTTTTCAGGTGATTCATGGTGTGGCCAGTAGATAAATCGAAGCCGTGCTGGTTTGGTGCTGACCAACCTTGCGTAAGTCCATGGAACCAAGTGCATTAAAAAGACTACTGCCTGCTTGACTTTTCTTTCCTCCACCTGGTTCGGAGAAGATGACCCCCTCCTTAGTGACCATGGTGTTTGGGGACCATCCTGTTAGTCTCTGATTAACGGGACATCTCTATCTCTATCTCTCTCTCTCTCTCTCTATCTCAAGGCACGGATCCAGGATTTTATTTTTAATCTGTCTAATCAGATAGAATACCGTTTTGTTTTTAAGGTTAATTTATGATTACTTGGGATTATTTGGGTTTTTTTATTTATAAAATTTCTGGTAAAGATCTACTTTCGTTAACCAAGTTGAAAAAAATAGAAACTTTATTTTTCAGAAAAAATGTTTTATTAGGGGGTGTTCTATTTACAATGTAAATGTATGGTAAACATGACCGTTGCTTTCCGTCCATTGTATGAAAGTGAGACTTCGAAGTATTCGGTTACTTCCCTTGTGAGGTTTCTTTGATATTTTAATGATGGTTTTTCTGTGCTTTCATTAAAAGAACGAGTGGCCCCACTAAAAAACCTTAATGAAAGCACAGAAAAATCGTCATTAAAATATCAAAGAAACATAGTTAACGTTTTACAAGGGAAGTAACAACATGCTTCAAAGCCTCACTTTCATATAACGGACTGAAAGTAATGGCCCTGTTTGGCATACAAATAGTAATTAGTAAATTGTAAATAGACCCCCCCCCCCCTCGTAAAACATTGAAAAACATTTTTTCTAAAAACTAACAACTTCCACGAAGATTGTTAGGGTCTGATGGATTAAAAGCACAAAACATTACTGCCGAAAAAAAAAAATGTTTATATTTTTTTTCTCGACTTGGTTAACGAAAGTAGATCTTTACCAAATTTCTTTATCTAGAGATTTAAAAACGAAATTTTGTTTCACCTGAGCAGCAGGGTGTGATAAAGTGATTTTGTGCCTCGTAATGCAGAATTCTGACCAAATGTGCCTCCCAAATGCTTATCCTGAAATTTTGTTAACGGCACAAACGTTTGAAACATTCAACCGATGAGACTTTTTGTATTCAATATTTATTTATCCATAAAGGATAGTTTAGATCTCTCATTCTTCATCCTTCTTATAACTTTGCTATCTTCTGTGTGCGTTCTCATGTCCTCACTGCGTCAGTTTTCTATGCTTTGCACCTGCAGTCAATGGAGCAGTAAGTTGGTTTATTAGTTTAAGTTTTTGTCTCACTCAATCAAAGACTGCAACCTTTTTGATTTAGATTTCTGCACTCCTTGATCATTTGTGCCTCCCTATGACCAGGTGTGCCTCGTAATGGCATTACTGTCTTACCATGCTTTTTCACACCCTGCTGAGAAGATCGGGGCTCCAGAACCCCCCCCCCTTCTGGATCCGTGCCTGATCTCTCTTTCGCTCTCACCTTTTTTTTTTTTTTTCCTTGTAGAATTTTAACTGCTGATAGTAAATAATGTAGCTTTAATATGGACCAGAACATGCATATTTATATATTCAAGTTATTTCATATTGCAAAAAGGCCTTTTCTCTTTTTTTTTTTTTTTTTTTTTTTTTTTTAAATCAATTTTTCAGGCTATTTAAAATATTTTGGTTAAAACTGTCTGCAGTTTATGTATATCTCCTGTTTTGGGACATAGCATGGAAAAAAAAAAATAGATTCTTGTTTTCATGGTTTTTCAGAAACTAGTGACCAGTCTTTTATTACTTTGTTTTTTTTTTTAGATAGGTGTTCCTTTGTGTACCAAATAAAAGAAAATATGCTTTGTGTTCTTAAGGTTTATACACCAACATAATTAGTAACAACTAGCTGAAAACCTACCGTATGGGTAGGAATGGGGCCTTTGGTCCTTTTTATAAGAGATCAAAACTGTTTTTTCAGATGTACCATAATTCTATAACACTGGCTACAATGCGCCATTTTGGCTACTTAGAATTCACATACAGACTTTTAGTATTATTTAGATGGATAGAAATCAGATCATTTTTATCGGGAGAGCGCAAATGTAGATCCCACGTTTCATTTTTTGGTAATCTTTGCTTTGACGTACGTAAACCTACGGTGGTGTTTAACCTGCATAGAGAGGCTCCAAAAGTCATAGATAAGCTCTAAAAAGTATAATTAAACAGCATATTCATCAGAAATTGTGTGCAGTCTGATAAAGATATGCGTTTGATTTAATTATTGCAGTTATTTCTAATGAATATGTTGTTTAATTATACTTTTTCATAAAAATTATACTTCATATTTCATGGGTGTCAATTTTGACAAAATTAAAAATTTTGGAAGTCTATTAATTTGAAGGGTTAAATCAAAATTTCTGAAAATTTTATATTTTTATAAACCTACGTAAAAGAGTTTTAGGTCTTACAACAAAAATAAGTATCTGTAACATTTTTCAAAGTAAAAGAATTTCCTTTTTTGGAAATAAACACATTGTTGCCATTTCATATTTTTTATTTCTTGGCTTTTTTCAGGGACCAGGTGAGGTTTTTCTGGGTTTTTGTTTTTTTGTTAAAGATTTTTAAGAAATATAAAGTACTTTTAAAACTCTATTTAACTTTATGGCAAATATCATTTTGGGGGAAGTTGATTTTCCCAGAGTAGCAAACATCTAGTGCCGTTTGTACGTTGAGCTTACTGAGTTAATTATACAAAATCGCAGCACACTTTATTTTTTATTTTATTTTTTATTAGTAAATCTCATATTGAGACATTTCTAGATTTAGTAAATGAGGACACCTTAGAAAACTGGTATTGATGTTTCACTAATGGTATTACTCACCAATTTTCAAAATCGGTATTTACCGGTTTCTAAATACTGTTTTGCAAATCATATCGATCACAATCATGTGCATCGGTATAAAATATACAACTCAGAAACATAGGTTACTGTTAATTACTAAGACAAATACTTGTCCTACAGATAGTATTTGAATAACCCAAGCTCCATCATTGGTATTATATACCTAAATACATGTAATCGACATTTTGCTCAGGATAGCGCATTTGCATATATTTTATATAAAATGCAGAATAATTAAATACAGGTTTTAAAAATACCAAGATTAAACAGGATTTATCATACAGTCGACTATTATCAACTAATTTTTATCTACAATCTGTTAATACTCTAGTGAAGTGATTATTATTCATTTTCGTAAAATTCAAAGCAGACAAACAAAGGCAAAAAGTTAAGCAAAATCAATATTATCAGCAGCAGTTTTGGTTATGTCCTTACATAAACTTCATTAGTAATAGGATAAGGCTCATTGCATTTCCTGTCATTTGGGAAAATAACTTACTGTACTCACTCACCCTGCAATATCTTCTTCCCTAACACATTTAATATATCAAAGTACAAGTTGAAATTTTATTCTTACCTTATATATTTGTGTATAGGTTGAGTTTTGAAAAAATTGGTGTTCGACCTGTACATGAGTGATAATTTTGTAAGGTTGAAATTCAAACATAATGTCAAGGAATAGGAGCAACCCTTGACTTCAAAAAAGCAAGCCATGAATTATTTTGTCATGATAAATCAATATACAGGGTGCATAGGGTATTTGAGGACAAATTTGATTTTTTGGAAAAACGAACATATCTAAGCAAAAAACAATTATAGTTTCATGAAAATTTCTCCTTATTCATTTCTGACATTATCTTTACAATGGCAGCCTTCTGTGAATCTTCGGTATGTTGATTGGTCTCCTTTCCAACAATGCTCCACAGTAGTCTAGGGGATTTAAATCTGGTGAGTTGGTGAGTTGGGAGGCCAAAACCAGAGCATGCCATGTTCTTCATAGTTTTTGACCTTGTTGAGTAACCGCTTTGGGCGTATCAGCTGTTTTTCCTGTGACTTCAGACATGAACTGACCTCTCCTCATCACGTACGACTAGTATCAGATGTCCTCGTGCACCACAATTCTGATAGTGCCCTCTGACACCTGGAGATCTCTGGAAATGGCCCTCATTGACTTTCCGGGGTCATCATCGATAATGTTCTGGAACCTCTGGTGTCCTGCTAGTATTAGAATGTTGAGAATGCCTTTACTGCTTAGCTACAGGTGAAACATCCCCACCGGAGGCTTCCAACTCCTTCTGAACTTAAACTTTAAAAAGTTCTAAATCGCTGTGTTTTGCTCATAAGGCAACAATAACAGCGTGTCTTTTCATTTCTTTAGTTAAATTATAATCTGCCATAATGTATCTGAAGAAATAAAGGCATATAAATTAGTTTGAAGGAAGGAATATCTTGGCAATGATGTTCTCAAATACCTTATGCACCCTGTACACGAGATTAACTTATACGCAATTATATACAGCAATTTATTGCCATTTTTTAAACTGTTGTACCAAATTCTCAATCAACTGACAAACTATTGTGACCAAATGTTTTCTTTCGTATTTTCTTCTTTCAAATTCATCATGCTGATGCAAAGTGTGAATACCATTTATGTTTTTTGTGTGGATGTGACGGAATCCGACAGAATGATGGGTATGGTTAGACAATGTGGAAAAGGAAAAAGAGTGAGAAAAGCTTGTTACATCTCAAACATGTTTATTATCAAAGGGATAAATCTTTATGCATTTTGTCGCGGCGAGCGACATCTTCAGAAGAAAGTTGAACATGGCAGAAGTACTGCAATTATCCGTGTGACCTGCAGCTAGTGATCCTGGATATGTGTGATTTATCCTTGTGATAATAAACATGTTTGAGATGTAACAAGCTTTTCTCACTCTTTTTCCTTTTCCACATTGTCTAACCATACCCATACCATTTATATATGATTCTTTGAAAAGGCTTTCTGAGACTTTTGTTAAGTACCTACATCATTCAGTAGTTAAAGCAGTGGTCATGTAAGCCAAACATTGCCAGTTCATTCCTCTTTGGTTGTACAGGTTGAGTATTCCTTATCTGAAATGCCTGTGAATAGATGTTTCGATTTTGGAATACAGTGATTAATGCATGTAGGTCTGGCATTGACTATAATTTGTTTTGATTGGGACTTGTTTAGTCTTTCACTACTTGTGATGTAAATACAATTTTATACTTCTTAAGAGTTAAACAAAGATAACCAAGCTTCTACTGTAGTCAAAATGAGTTAAATGCCTTGTCTCTCGACTGAATCCTGCTACAATTAAAATTTTATTTTATTTTATTTTTTTTATTCGAGGAAGTCCTTTAAACCATTATGAAGGTGAAGAGGAGTCAAAAATTAATAATGAATTTTTTAATTTTTAAAAATTTTTAATTATTTAATTATTTGAATATTTTTAATTTTCATAACTGAATTAGGTTGTTGTATATGAAATTCGAGGAACCCAGTGTGCTGAAATCTTCCTCATTCCAAACTTCTTGATAATGGACTGGGTTGTCCCATAACTAATATTGAAGTTCTTGGAGATGTGGAGAATTCTTCTGAGATCTGCCAGAACAAGTTTGTGGGCCTTGTTCACCATTTCTGCAGTTGAAGCTTCAATTGTGTATGGTATTTGTGTATCATCTGAGCTGGTGCAGCCGCGTATGAATTCGGCATACCATTGCTTGACTATGGTATAGGAGGGGGTATTATCAGCAAGTGTTGAAACTCCTTCTGCATGCACTTCTTTCCCCAATAGCTCTTTGATTTTTAGATATTTGATCACAGCCTGAATCTCTGATTACAAACCAATGGGATCTGAAATTAAATACAGCTGTAATTGATATAATTAACAAATAGAGAACATTATTCAGTAGTGAATATTAATCACATCAATCAAACCTTGTACAGTAGTGAAAATTACATATCAAAATTCAGCTAATAACTATGATAAAATATAATATAACAAGTCTGGTTAGTTACTCAATAGAAACCGTCTCGTGACCAATGTCTTTTGGCAGCATGCTGTGTTGGGGAAGATCAATTTTTAAAAAATTGGGAAAAGGCGATCTCTCACCTTTTTATTGGGTGGTGATCATTAAAAAGTTCAAATTTTCAACAAAAAAAACAGGCGTGAATACTGCCAGACACAAACTAAGGGACTGATTTAGCATGAATTTACATTGTAAATTGAACACCCAACCAGGGCTCAAGAAACTTCCAAGTTTCTGATGAACGCAAATCTTTCATTCTAAAACTTTTGAAGCTAAAAAAACTCAAGTTTAACAAATGGAAAATGTGTTTGTGAAGAGGGTGGGGAGATAGTTGAATGAACTTCTTATTTGAAAACAAAAAAAAACAAGACCATAAGTTTTTGTTTTTCAAATAAGTTCATTCAACTATTTTATTTTTGCAGCATTTTGAAATAATTTGACAGGTGGATAATTAGCTATATAACAGATTCATACATGAATAATCCTGTCATTTTTTTTAATGGGTGCTATGCTGGGTTTTTAAACCCAGATCTGGGCTTTTCAAACCCAGATCTGGGGTTTTCAATACCTGTCTGGGTTTTGTTTTTTGTTTTTTTTTTGTTTTTTTTTGGTTTTTTTGGTTTTTTACATCAAAATTTAATGAAATCTAGGTTATCCATCCACTAGTTACTCAATTTGTTTTTATTACTTAAATCTGTAGAGTAACAAACATCTGTGTTTCGTCAAATTCTTTTGATCTTGAACTGAAAACCATTGGATGAGAGTTGGTGAACCATATAATACAATAAAATGTTCTTGCATGAACCTGATGAAAATGTTCCATTGTAGACAACCTAGGGCTAACCATTTTTCAGCTAGATCTAGCTGATTTTTGTTTTTCCAATTTAGCCAATAAAAATCTGATAGCTAAAAATTCTCATTAATAATTTGTTCTGGAGTCTTAGTTATCTTATTTGATAAGTGGACTTTAACTGAGTATATAAAACATTTTTAGCAATATAGTTGGAAATGAAAAAAAGAAAGTTATTGCATTCTATTTTTTTTTTCTTTTTCTATGAAATTATCCCAATAATGGGGGGGGGTTGAATGAACTAGCATTTTGAAATAACTTGAAATTAATTATTAGTTGAAAAACAATAATCAAAGCAGTGGTAGTTTTTAAACTTTAAAGTCATCTTGTCAAAATGTAATAAAAATTCAAAGAAAATGTTAAATTTAATTTTTGTTGTTTTAAATGAGTTTAACGCATCAATATTTGAAAAAAGAAATAAGTGAATTTGAATAATTACAAACATTTTCTTAAACTAAATGCTCAACTCACTATTTCCAAATTAATTTCACCCTTGTCTGCCTATCTCCAAATCGGACATTGTAACGATGTAAAACTTTGAATGTTTGAAAATAAACATGAACCCTAATTAAAAGGTTCATTTTATAATATGTCTCCATTCTTCACTATATGATGACGTCATTAGGTGGTGGCCATCTTGGATTTCAGAATCTTTAGTACAACTTTCTTACTTTCTATAGTTTTGAGAAGGGTCATTAACATTCAAATGGTTCTTCGGACGATTGAACTGCTTCTTGTTGTTTGTGTTGTAAACATGACGTTTCAGGTGTAAAATCCGAGTGTGATGGGATAAACAGAAATTTTTATTTTTAAAGGGGGGTAACCCTTATAACGCAGGGTGCGGGTGTTTCTGACTCGGATTTTACACTTGAAGAATGGATCGGCCGAAACGTTGTGTTTACAACACAAACAATAAGGAGTTCAATCGGCCGAAGAACCATTTGAACTTTATTACTGTTTTGCCCAAAAACCCGCACTTTTTACTTCGAATTACGGCAAAAATCTGAATGAAACGACCACAGTATTTCTAGCCGTATTTTCGTATATATATCATCTGACGGGGTGGGTGCAATTTGGCGACGGTGGTGCTTAAAGGGTTAAGTAGTTTCCATTGCTTTAGAGGTATGCACACAATTATTTAGGTACAATAACTTAAGAAAACTATCAGAATACTGGGGTCCGGACATGTATGAAAGAAATCCCTTACAAAATCTTATGTTGGTAATAGCAGAAAAATCTCCATCAAATTCATTAAGTGGACACATATTTTGAGAACATTCTTTAATGACGTAATGTGACGTTAAAAAAACATTAGATTCTTCTTCTTTTTTTTAATCAATTCTTGAAGAGGGGATGTCATGAAACCTTCGTATTTTGAGTTTTTTTTTAATCTCTTAACATTATTAAACGATTCATTTTTTTCAATCAATTGGAAAATTACGTGCTTCTATTTTTATAGTTGTTTTAACTACAATAGTTACGATCAGCAACAGTACTAATCCATTTTAATATATATGTGCTGTAAATAAAAACAGACTTGTTTTTGCAACTCTCGCATATTTTTTTAATCCCCCCCCCCTTTTGGGACGCCTCTGACATCAGAGATTGACTCTAAACATGCCCCTTTAAGTGCAATGGGCAGATGCAGCCTGGGGGAGCAAGTCCCCTTGAATTAGTCATTATACTGGGGGGAGGGGGGCACAGGAAGAATCTGTGTCACATATGTATGGTTTAACATTCAAATACGATTTTGTCTCCTTTGAACTCCACCTCATTATATCAAAGGGACATAACCGCTTTGGTTGAAAGGAAAGAAAGTTACTAAGGGTTTCTTTATTTCTCTCTTACACATAGTTTGTTCTTTCTTGCAGATGTCCATATTGGTGCATCCCGACAAAAATCAAGATGATAAAGATAGAGCTCAGATATCTTTTGAAGGTAAGTTCAGGCTTTCTTTATCTCAGATATTTTTCTGGCAATTACATATTGAAGCGGCATAAAATAGGTCACTATGCATTCATCATGCCGCAGTTTTACCGAACCTTGATATTTTCCCAAAACACTAGTTAACTTCTTCTTTTTTTTTTTTCTAAAATTACTGTGAAAAAGGATTGTATTTATATGAAAGCACAAACAATTACTATTTTTTTCTTTTTTTTTTAAATTTTTAAAACCTTGCTTGAAAAAGCAAGATTAATTTTCTTTTTAAATTTTAACATAATAAGTTAACTCAAACTAATAATTCTCAGGCAAATACATCACAAAAGTGTGTTTACGTTTACAATTTACAATTTAAAAAGCATTTATACCGGTATCTCATAAAATTTATCCCCCTTTTTTTTTTTCCATCTTAAAGTTGCTTTTTACATGGCACTGAACGATCGGGGAAAGATGAAGGATGATCTTTGGTCTTCTGTCAGCCGTAAGAGATCTAGTAGCTCATTCAGTAGAGCAGCTTCCTAAAGTAAAGAGGATGTGTGTTTGAGTCTCACCAGCTTATTTTTTATTCTTTATATCTCATCTGTGCTGTTTACTCACTGACTCAGACCATCAGTCTTTGTAAGTTGCAATAAAAAGCAACTAAAAATTTTAAGATAAAAGAAAATACTAAAATCAAAATTTAGTATGGTTGCTTGTCAAGGTGTGAATAGGAAAATATTTTAACACTGCTTTTCTAACTTAGGGTGGCATCAAGGTTACCATGTTTTTGGATTTATATACTTTAATTATTATTCTACCATATCTTTATATAATAAAGTGTTCACATTATACCAATTTATTTTGTTGTCAATTTTAAAAGGATGTGTCAAGAAATATATCAACAAATAAGTAAACATCTGAATATCCCTCTGTTTGAACTTCATGAGGGACTCAAAAATGTTGGCTTTCACAAAAGTACCATATCTCCAGCTGTAAAAATGTACGAGAAATGTGGGCATCTTATTGATGGTCGGCTAAACAATTCAAGACCTGAGAAATTAGACCTTGAAGATTTGCGAGCTTTACGTGGTGCTAGGGACTCACTATTGACCAGAAATTGTATAAATTGCCATGTATGTAAAAGTGGTTACTACCATGGCTTCATCAAAATGGAATAGTGTCTAGTTGTATATTCTGACTGGACAAATCCAGCTGCCATTATGCAAAAACAGTCCTTACTTACTTGGATTCCAAACAAATTGCGATACTGAAGAAAGATAATCCAACAAATGTTGCTCAATTCCAACTGATAGAAAATGACCACACTTTATATCGCAAATTCGTTTCAACCCAAAAACAGCAGATGAAGTGATGGAGAAGTGGAACCACATTCTCAAATACATAACCGCCATTTTCTTTCTTTCATTTCTATGCAAAATGCGAAAACTCTGCAATCGAAGCTGACAGGAAGGATTATTGACTATTTGTAAATAGATAATAAACACTATTAGACATGGTTTCATTGCAATTAAATAATGTGTACATTTTTTTAGATATTGAACTTTTTATGTTGTTTCAGAATTAACTCCCTGTGCGTTAATAGTATATAAGTTGTCTTTGACAGATTTTGGAACATAACTGTATCATCAATCTTAACTAGTATTTGCATTCAGGCCCACTGGCTCTGCTTTATGAAAATAACACTGTTTTTAAACAAAGAAAGAATCAGGGTTGCCAGATTAGGCAGAAGGGGGGATAACCCAAGCTTTATCTCAGAGACTTACCCAACACAGGCATTGGAGTAGCTTCAAATTTGGAGTTTGAGCGAGTCTGGAGGCAGCGGTTCAATACCGGCAACCCTGGAAAGAATTCTGAGATTTGGTGTTTCTCACTCTTGTGATATTTCCCTGAAAGCTGTGGAGAGAAAGAAAAAATTAATTTAAAAAAAAAAATATTTTGTAGGTAAAAATGTTGGGATTCAACACCCACCGCTTTATATCGCAAACCACTCTATAACAAACTGCGTTATATCGAGGGATGCCTGTATTGTTTTTTGTGTGACCATCTGTTGACTTGACAATGTGTTGTTTTTTTTTTAAATTTTAGCTGTAAATAAGGCTTACAAAACACTTGAGAATGAAGAAGGCTACAAAAGATGTCGAGATATCATTGATGAAGCTATATCAAGAGTTGAAGAAATGGTAAGTACCAGTTTTTTTCTGGTGTGGATGTATACATTATACCAGAAGTTGGCACAATCAGAATACTGGGGTCGGTACATTTACGAAAGAAATCCCTTACAAAATCTTTCGTTGGTGATAGCCAAACAAAAGCCAAAAAAATATTGTTTGTTTTGTAAAATTCAAGAAAAAATATGATTCAAGAAAACAATTAAAATGTAATGATATCGTTTAAAATTGAAAAGAAAATGGGAGTTAATGAATTTTTTTTAATGAATGTAAGATTTCATAAGGGATTTCTTTCGTAATTTCTAATAGTCCCTAATTGTTTTCTTAAGTTACTCACACAATTACTTTATCTGATCATCATCAAAAATTACTCCCATTTGATCTTGATAGTAAAATTAAAATTTCAATTATCTAACATTGATATTATAAAGTTATACTAATTCTGATTACCGTATTTCCTGGCTGATGTGATGATACTACAAGTGGTAATATGCACCCTATAATAAGCTAGGTATTTTTCAGATAAAAAACATTTTTATTTTATGTGTCTTGTGACTGGGCTTCGTGAAGGTTGGCAAACTCCTACCTACAACTTGACCTTCAAGTGCTAAGACGCAGTGTGATTTTTGAGGTCTTATCAGCCAGGAAATACAGTAATTTGCATCTTAAATTGCTTCATGTACAGGAATTAAATTGTATCATAAAGATTGGTCCAGTTAGTCACTCAATAGAAACCGTCACATGACTGACATGTTGGGAGTGGTCAATTAATAAATTACTTCTTTCGCCTTTTGTTGGGCAGTAATCACTATTAAAAAAAAGTCTGCAATTTTAAAAAAAAAAACAAGTGATGGATCAATTTAGCATAAACTTAGATTGCAAATAGAACCCCCCTTTAAAAACCTATTTAGGAGGGAAATTTTCTAAAAAAACAAAAGCGTTTTGTCTAGACATAATACAGAGTAACTGTTTAAATTTTCAGCCATCTAGCTTCATAGGTGTGGCCTGTGTGCTTGATACATACATAGATAGCCAGCCAGACCAACATAAAAACTGAAGAGACCTATGTTGTAATTTTTTTTAACAGAATAAACAGAAACGAAAACAGAACAAGAAGGAAGGCAAGCCATTGGAAGCTGTTGATGAAGATCCACCAAAAGTAAGTAGTTTTTATAATTGGTATTTTATAAGTTTAACTTAGTCTGGTATGAGGCCACAAGTTAAGGCACCCAGTGAGGATGGAAGTAATGGTCTGGAAGCATTGTTCCCTCTAAGCTTTGTGCATGCACAGACATTTTGCGCTGTGTACACAAGATTTCAAATTCTGTAGATAGCTTACTGAATTTTTATTGAAAAAATATTGATTCACTGTCAAAAGTGTGCATATAATTTTGTCACTGGAAAAAAAATTTGCCCAATATAAGATTTTTGCGCACAGTGACTACTAAAAATTAGAGGGAACATTGGAAGGCTAGCTTGCTAACCATTAGCTCGATGACATGGTATCCAAGTAGATACCTTATGTACCAAACTATAAGACATATGGTTTACGAAACGAGGATTAAGAAGGACTGGTAAAATTTAACTTCTAGCATTCCAAGTATGAATCACTGCCACCCATATATACTGTGTTGGGGGTGATCAATTAAAAGGTTGGAAAAGGGGGTAATCAAAGAATAAGTTACTTCTCTCACCTTTTGTTGGGCTGTGACTTTTAAAAAAAAAAGAATTTTCTTAATTTAAAAAAAAATTTTTTTAAAGGTCTGAATTTTCAAAAAACAAGCGGGCACAATGACCAATTTAGCATAAACTTACATACGTTTCACATTCAGATATGAATGCAAAACGATATCCCAAAGACCTGGGTATTTCCAACTGGCAACAGCCCTAAATAAGCTCATTTTAAAGCAACACAATATCAAAATTATAAATAATCAGCTACACACAAGGTATTGGATAAAATATACAGGTTTATATCACATGCATACACTGGACACACACACACACACACACAAACAGTACACACGCATATACACACACACCAGCACCCACATGCAAATATACACCCACCCACACATGTATATTAGCATATATATATACCTAGCTGAATACACACACCAGAACTGACTCGATAGAAGGAACACTCACGCACAGGCATAGGCAGACACACAATAACCTGACCTTACAGACCACTTCAGGATTCATACTCAATCAATCACACCAACCACCCCCACCCATTCAACAGCTGAGACACACTAATCTAAACACCCTGCCCCCTACCACCACCCACTTTATAGTTGGTACACATGCACAGACCCACTTAATCTAAACACCCACAGCTCACCAGCTCTAAGACTCATAAAAGAACCTTCAGCCAAACAGAAAATATTCTTCATTTCATTTCGACCTCCCGGCATGGATAGCATCACATCTACCATTTATAGTAATAAAAATAGTACTATTTTTCATAAATTAAGTAATATTTTAATAAAATAAAGTCACTTTTAAATTATTAATATTTCCTAGATTTTAGATAAATATCTGGAGAATGTAGATGTTTCAAGATGTTATTTTGACTCAATTTTAGATGTAAACTTGAAAATAAAGTTGGCAACACTAACCTTGCTAGATCTTCACTCAAGAAAAGAACTAGCGCATCTACAGTCTGACTTTGAGGCATGTTCCTTTTACAAAAACGCGCCTTTAATTTTACTTTCTCATTTAGATACTGTAATGATTAACTAGGGTATGTGTAGAAATTGAAATTGTATTCAGAAATTTGATCTTGCTATTAACTAGGGTATGTGTAGAAATTGAAGTTGTATTCAGAAATTTGAGTCGTTGATAAAATGATTTGTGAGCTGTTTTACCTAACTTTAAAGACCTAATTGTCGGTAATCAATATTTGATTAGCAAATAAAAAAAAAAATGGGGTTGATTTTTGTCAAACTCCAATCCAAGTTGGAGTTGTCTTTGTTTTTCCCACATAACAAGAACAATCCTCACCAAATTTAGGGGAGTAAACTCTTCACTGTTTGTCTATCCCGCCACATTAAACTAAACAGATATATAAAACATTTTCCTACCGTGATTTGAAATCATGACCAAATGATTGCTAGGTGACTCTCTTACCAACTGAGCCAAACTGACAAGTCTTATATATTTACAAATTTATTTATTAAAAATACAATACAAAAGTTGCAGTAATCATCTGCAGTCGTAATAGAAGTTGGAGTGGAGTTTGACACTGCAGTAGCCAGGCTTGTTTTTAAATAGAAGTCCACCAACTGTCGCTTTGCTGACATCATAAGTGTACCACAACTGGCTTGGCTGTTACTGATACTATAAGTGTGACAGACATGGCTCTTATTGACTTATTGACAGACACAGCTCTTATTATATATGATTTCAGTTCATATCATTTTGTTTATTGATGAAATATTGATTATCTACAGTATATTTTCTGGGGAAAGAATTATATCTTTCATGTTTCAAGATTGCGTAATAGACAATTTCATTGTATTAAATTGTGCAACTAATTACTTTATTTACTTACTTTAGTACAAGCATGCAGTGTATGTACAGACATGCAAACTGTTTGCAGATCTGGAGCGGTTGCGTCAGGAAAAAGAAGCCAAAGAAATGCATGAGCGGTAAGTACCTTCTTTTTCTTTTCTTT
>VCCN01004776.1:190243-227800 GCA_006491835.1 Architeuthis dux
TTCAACCAAATGATTTGTTTGAAATGGGTACTGCAAGTCTGTCAAAACAATAAATTTTAATTTACATGTTCATCATAATATTATGCAAACACTTAAGAGAATCCACCCACGTCACCCCCCCTTGTTAAGAACCACTGAGCAAAGCTCTACCTCAAGTTCGCATATTAGACTCAGGATATTTTTGTTTGTGAAAAATATGGTATCAGGGTGTTAACCAGCGTTCCCACTAGCCATTTAATGGCTAATTCCCAAAAGAAACACAATTCCAATTTCCCAATTAAGCTGAGCTCTGTTTTGCTAATTTTTGTCATGTTTTTACCATTTCCAGTGTGTTTTCTTTTTAGCCATTTTTGGCATTTTTTTAATACAAAAATGCGGACGTCCGGAAAACTTCCCAATCCTATAAAAACGGTGGGGTAATCAAATTCCTGGCTAACATCCTGGATATCTATATATAAGATGAAAAAATTCATAAAATTTGGCTTATAAACAGACTTGTTTGCCATAAGAATTTCATAAACCTGAACGAATGCTTAAAAACAAAAATGACAGACATTTATTATATAATATATGATGGAATGGGGATTTTCTGCCTCTGTACATCGAAGAGGATTATCATTCCACCCCCACTACATGCACCTGAGGAAGGCTTTAAGATACAATGGCTGAAATGTTTAAAAACAAAAAACAACCAAGATGAAAACAAGACCTATGTATAGTGATGAATACTCATCACAAAAAATTCTGACTGAAACCTTTTGCTTGTTGATGGCGTTCCCCGCACCTTCGAAGACTTGAAGGCTGTGGTTTTAGTCCATCAAAGATAAAAACTGAACTTCTTCACTCTTGGGCATTTTGGCACTGACCATGGTGGTCATTGTGCTCTCAGTGCTTAAGGCTTTGCAGGTTCAAACATTTTAATGCACTCAAAGTCTACTATAAAAGAAACACTCTTTTCTATTAACTGACCAATACATTACGCCCTCCCTTTGGTAGTTGGACATCCCTCAACCCTTATCTTCAACCAAATGATTTGTTTGAAATGGGTACTGCAAGTCTGTAAAAACAATAAATTTTAATATATAGGGTTTCCTGTAAGAATTTCCTTTCTACACGCGTTGTAAGGGGAGTAACTGTATTGACTCTGCTGAGAGACATTGTATTGAGGGTTTTGTTTCACTACAAAGTTACACCTCTTACAACAGGTACAGAAAGGACATTCTTACGTGACACCCTGTATTACCGACACCTGGCAGTTATTCCCAATAAAACCGTAATCAATGTAATATTGTTTTAAATCAATTTAATTTTACCAAATAAGAATTTATTTTAATTTTTTTTTTTAAATTTTAAAAATCAATTTTATTTATTTTATGTAACAAAGTAACCTATTGCTTGTTGATGGCGTTTCCCCGCACCTTCGAGATTACTGTTTTGATTAAAATCATTTTGTGTACTTATCAATCAAGTGAATGTGTACATGTTTCTATACATGTATACATTCACTTGATTTTAAATCACATAAGAGAATGGATTCCCCTCCCCCCCCCCGTTTGGCACTCGAGTAATTTAATGAATAAATCTTTTTTTTTTTTTTTTTTTTTTCCTGTCATCTATAAACCCTGTTTTGGGCGTTGCTTTTTGTTTTTCTCCAGAAGTCTGTGAGCTTCCCTTTATTGATGAAAAAACATTCGCAAAATTGGAGGGACTACTGTATATTCTTATTATATTCGTCAGTGTTAAAGGGTCCAAATAAGTATATAATCGAATATTGTTTGGTCCCAGACATTTTCGCCAATTCTAAACTTGATTGGCTTAAGCAATAAATTGAGTCTTGTGAAGGGATAATGATTTAAGAATTCCTGGTAGGTTAAACAAAAATGTAAACTGCATGTTTGATGCTTAGAAAAAAAAGTGAGAATATTAATGTCCCTTTTATAGAAATAATTATTTTTAATTATTTCTGTCCTATTTAACTTTTAGGGATGCTTTGTGCAATTGTCTTAATATTGTCATTTTGTTTTAATAATTATTCTATAAATCTATTTTTGTTGACTGCTACAAATTCAAATTGTAAATTTCCATTGTTTTATTTTTCAGATCCAACTCCATTGAGTGGTGAGAGTAAGGACATGGCACCTAACAATCCCCTTCCCATCTGGGGAAATGAAAAAACTATGAACCTCAATGCTTTAATTCTGACCAATATCCAATCATCTCCCTACTTCAAAGTCAATCTGTATGAATTGAAAACTTACCATGAAGTGATAGATGAGATCTATTACAAAGTACGTGACTCCAGGTATTTTCATCTGGTATTTTTTAAAATCCTCTTGCTTTATTGGGAACAAGCTGGAACCCACTGTATAGGGTGGTTTCCAGCTAGTATGTGTATATATGTATTCCCTTAGGTCCATTGAGTATGCATGTTAAATTTGAGCTGTGCCAATGTTTAGGGATGGGGGCAATGACCAATAGAGCCAATTGTTTTATCTAATTTTAAAAATAGTCAAATACAGTCTTTATAGAAAAAATAGCTTTAGTTTTTATTAAGTAAAAAATGTTAGTGTGTATTTACATGCATCTATATCAGAGGTTTCCAATCTGAGTTCATAGGCGTCTGAGAGTATAACCATGCTGAATCTGCTTTTTGAGCATTTATTTCCATCAACATGGCTTTGTCAATCAACATTTTCAGTGTTGTTAGGGATTAGATCAACTCACAGATCAAATGAACATGATCTTCGTTGTGCAGTTGCTGAAGTTTCCCCTCTGCTATCAACAAAGATGCAAAAATTCATAAAATCTGGCTTAAAAACAGATTTATTTGCCATGAAAATTTCACAAACTTGAACGAATGCTTAAAACAAAATGACATTGTTTTGTATATTATGTTATAATAGATGATGGTATGGGGAATTTCTGCTCCCATACATTGAAAGGGGTTACCATGCTATCACCCCCCCTCCTAACAACAACAACAACAAAGTGGTGTATATCAACTAAAAGTTTAATCCCTAATATTGTCCAAAATTGAGCACTTTGTTTTGTATGAGGTAAAGGGTCTGATTTTGCATTAGAATAACCAGTATTATAACCTTTGGTTTTTACCAGTTCATCTTAGGACCCTTCTTTGCTTTTCAGTTATTGCCTGGCTTTGCTAACTCTGTTAATCTTAAAGGATTTTGTACAAAGTGTCCATCTCACAAGAGTCCTCCTTCTGTTTACCTCTTTGGAGATGTGCTTTCAATCACTGCTAACTGAAGAATTGCTCCAGTACCAATCATTGATGGAGCCCAAACCTTGCTTTAAGAATCTGGCCAATAATTATATGATCTTGCTAATTATTATCGGAGATGCGCCTGGCCTAATGGTTTGCAACACAGAAAATGGAATCTGCGAACCCAGTTCAAACTCTGACTGAGACAGTTTGTGTTTACTATGCACTAATGTCCTTGGGAAAGGTATGAATCAATCTCTTTTCCCCTCAGCCTTGGTTGGCAACAAGACAGGCATCTCTGAATTCGAACCTGGAAAGTTCAACCTCCCCGTTTAACGTTGTGAGAGGCTAGCAATGAACCTGGTAGGGAATGTGTCCCCAAAATGTACGGTCAATGGGGCTCTGAAGTTCCAACGAACTTAGCAAACTGGAAGTAGATTGTAATTAATTGCTCAAGTAAAATAAATGAGAATAAAAAATGAATGGTTGAAATAACGCGACTGTCGTCTCCACCTCCCCATGACACCTAGAGTACACGTGGAAGATTTTTTTATTCCAGGTGAATTTGTTATAGTTTTGAGCATCCAATTCTATTAAGAGCAGCAAACTATACTGTCTTGCTTTGATACTTTTCTTGGTAATCCTTGTTTATTTGGTACTAAATTTGCCTACCATAAAGATGGCCAAAAATTATCCTACTTATGGCTAAAAATGGCTATGTTTTTCATTCCAGCTAACTTTATAGCTAACCCTGTTCTCGTTATAAGATACCGTTCTTCATACAATATTCAATTTATTTTCGCTATAAAAAAACTTGTATATATGTTTAAAAAAAAAATAATAATGCAAATTTCCCACGTTTAAAACCTGTTTAGATCATAAATTGACAATAGAAGTTTGTTTCTTTTTGAGCTATCATTTTGTTTTCTAGGGAAAGTAAATTAAATATTCTATGAAGAACGTTAGCAGGAAATGAAAAATCTAGCCGTTTGTAGCCATCAAGGAAGATAACTTTTGGCAATCTTTGTGCTAGGCGATTTTAGTACTGAATAAGCAAGGATTACCCTTTTCTTTTGTGTCACTGTGGCATTTGAGAAAGGAGTTAAAAAAAGTAGTAGTATTCTAAATATTTGTATTGGAAAAAAATCACCTGTCATTCATCTGTCCTGGTAACTGGAGAAGAAAAAAGCTTACAGCAAAAACTTTTTATTTTTTTTATTTGGATTACCAATATAATCATTACATTTTCTATTAGCATTTTATAAATGTCTACTTTTATTGGATTGGAGACATGATCCTTACGTTCTCAGATATTTTACTTGTTTATATAGATCTTTAGCAGTATATGACCCTTGTAGATATTGATCAGCTTTAAAATATTCTGTCTTTAACCGGTTCCCTGCCATGGACAAGAAAACTTGTCTTTGCAAGTCGTCAATCCAGTGCCATGGATGAGATAACTCCTCTCATGATAGTGTATTATTCTTTTGCAAGATGGCAGTATCTCCTTGTGCAAACAAAGGAAATTTGCATATTTACTTTGGTGGTATCACAACTAATGAATGGAGACTTTCTATTTTTATCAATTTATTTACAAGGAAAACCTAGCACAGAAGTTACAGCATTAAAAAAATATACTTGGTAGCAGACAGGTTAAAGTCGGCCATGTAACTTTTCTCATAAAAACAGTGTTGCTCTTATCTTATATGTTGTATATTGACCCAAATTTGAATGCTCTTCTCTAGCTTCAACACTTGGAAACGTGTACAATTATTTTTCAGTCAGATCAGAATTTTAATTTGTATGGTTTTATTTTTCTTAATCTATTGCGTGCAATGAGCTAAAATCAAGACAATGTACATTGCAACATGTTCAATAAGAAAAGGAACTATAAGCTTCATTGATGGGGTGGGGGAATGAACAAAAATAAAAAAAGACCTGACTTTGATGTGTGGCCAGCTGTTGCAAAAGGAATAATGGAGGATTCAGAAAGAACCCTGTTTGCTTCTGTAGATAGAAGACCAACACTAGATTTAAGAATCAAGTTTTTCTTTTGAATATATTTTGGAAATTCAAAGCAGTGTTTCTTAAACTATTTCAGTGTCATTCATCCTCATTCATCCTCAAGTCTTTACAAAATCTCCTTCACCCATGACTAAATTTCCTTATGTTTTTGATTATTTTCATCTTATTCTCCTTTGTGAATAATTTTATACACAATTCATTTTGTATCATGAGCAAAACGCATAAATTAACTCATTTCTTGAGTGTTTATTTTATCCATATTTTTTTGAACATCCTAAAAAGATGTAAAGAAAACTGGGAGTGACGAAAAATTGTTAGAATTTTTCTGGTTTACATAAAATTAGTAAACAACAGTCTTAGAAGAACATAGAATTAGATTTTTAGAAATTTTTTTCTTATTGTACATGTTTATAACAAAAATTACTTTTTAAGAATAGAAAAAATATAAATATCTAAGTAAATTAAGTCTTTCATGTTTCATTCACCCCTCATTTACCCGTGTAGTTTCATCACCCCCAAAATAATTTCATTCACACTTGGGTGAATCATACACCAGTTTAAGAAACGCTGTTATGGGGTGGGCTGAATTAGAAATATTTTTATGTCTTGCAGGACAAAATGAATACACAAAAACAATGATCATTGTTTGAGTTATGTTCAAATTTTGTTTATATTAATAAAACTGCAGGAATGCGTAGTGTTTACCTTTTTAGATGTAAAACATTAATTTGTTTGAGGTCACTGCAAAAATGAGTTTTGCTCTATTTTTCTGAAATTTAGTGTCTAACGAAAGATAAGTGGGAAATGAGGACGCAGATCCTAGTTTGCCGACCCTTGTTTTAAATTAAAATTTTTAAATCCTTTTTGGATTTCATATTAATGAGTGCATGGTGGGCCAGATAAATGCCATAAAAAGCTTGGAATATGGGAATCATCTGTTTAAATACATTTAGTTATATTTTGCCTCAAATCTATTGAAAAGACACAAAGAATCTTAAAAACATTAAAACTTAGTATTGGGCAAATATTGGGATACTATAGTATCCCAATATTTGCCCGCAGAGCGGTCAAAATCCCTTTGCGGGCTGTAGGTTGCCTATCCCTGTTCTAAAGGGTCTGAATGAAAATTCCAATATGATGCCAGTCACAAACATTTGAAGAGATATAATTGTTTAGAAATTATGATGGTTTCACCATGGGTATTTCTACTATATAGACATTGCAAACTGAGAAGTTTTGTTTCCACTGACCCCCAGGAACATTCTCAGACCAATTGAAAATGCCTCTCCTATACTTGGACATATGTTGAATGACTTAATCCATTTTGAGCTTTACAGAAGATACATAGGTCATTATAATTAGCTTTAGGTTAAATAATCAATGAGCTTTATGTTGCAGAATATGTTATAGAATATAGCATATCAATCACATTATGTCGAATGATATTTTTGTATTATTACTTGTCTTTATTGTTACTGTTCTTATCATTCAATTTGATTTTTATATATTTTTTATATTTTTAAGGTTTCCCATTTGGAGCCATGGGAGAAAGGTAGTCGCAAGACTGCAGGTCAGACAGGAATGTGTGGAGGAGTAAGTATTTTAATTCAATATAAAAGTCAATCTCTAAATTCATTTCCTATCAGATATAATACAGATTGTCATAAATCTCACTAACAGTTTACAAAAAAAAAAAATCAATGTTTCATGCAGAGGAAGCTGCTTATTGTGATCACTTTAGGACGGTTTTTTTAGATAACAATAACCGGCTGATAGCATTAAGCAGAGGAGATAAAAATTGGAACAATTTACATTGTTATAAACAACTTTGCATTAAAGTTTGGGACTGACCGAATTTGATAACATCCTTGATTATAATAAATGGCTGTATTATTCATTTTAATCTTTGATTAATTCTTCTGACTGTACATGGATTTCGTCTTTATTTAATTCTATGTTTGGTATTATTTTGTTAAAGATATAATTTCTTCTCTTTAATATATTTATAGTATGCAATATTGTCACAACTAATCATCTCAGACTAACATTGTCACCATTATTTCTATTTTTACTCATTTGTCTTCCAACTAATTGCAAGTAGTTGCTATGTTGTACATAAGTAACTTATGTATATTCTGCTTGTTACATAAAAAGCAGACAGTTCATCACATGACAAGACATTGTCTAGTGTAGTACTAAATAGCATTATATATAATTTTGGTCTGGAATGGGATTGACTTAGTCCATGTAAAGGTAATGTCATTTTTAGTTCCAGATTCAAAGTATGTTAAACAAATTAAGATTGTATTTGAATGGATGTTCTTCTGAATTTTAAAGTTTATTTGTATTATTTTACTGTTTTATGTACACAAAAAATCCATTTCCATCTTTGAAAAATCCCCAGATTGCATTGAAAGAAGAAATAGCTGGTTAAATAAAGGAAATCTGTTTCATTGATTATGCAAATTCGTTTGCTTACATTTCAGATGTGATTTGAGTTCTAACACTAGATTTTAAGCCTCAATGTTAAACAGATGGTAAAAAAATCAATATTTTACATTTCAGTATAAATCTTTTAAAAAGAAAAACAATATTTTGTGAATAAAAATTAGTATAAAGTTTTAACAATTTTATAAATGAAATTTTAAAGAAGGATTTTTTTTATTTTATTTTTTTTTTTTTTTGTATACATTAGCATAAAAATGAGTTGGAAGTTAATTTTAAAAAAAAATATTTCCAAATCTGAAAATAAAACCTAGATATTTTTTACGTATGCTTTTGAGGAAAATTTCTTGAATCTGGTCTACATAGTATCCTACAGCCTTTATTGAATAAGAATATTTAAGAAATGGTTGCTTGTTACCACTGAAAATATTCAATCTTTAGATCATAAGTGGGGTAAAAATGCTATAGCAGACTTTGTGAGCAGTACATTTTAACTTTTATCTTTTAAATAAACACTGACAATTTTAATATTTTGATTCAATTTCCCTTTGAAAAGTCTATTTTGATATCCGTGTTCTCCTTCTTTCCAAAGTGTCATATATTTTGAAATGCATAAACTCATGCTCCATTTTTGTTTTAGGTGCGAGGTGTGGGTGCTGGTGGCATTGTTTCTAGTGCTTTTTGCTTGCTTTACAAGCTGTTTACATTGAGGCTAACAAAAAAGCAAGTCATTGGACTGATAACTCATCGGGACTCTCCCTACATCAGAGCTCTTGGCTTCATGTACATCAGGTCAGTATTTTTCTTCAGTTTTCTCTCTCTATAGTTATATAGTTGCCTTAACATCAATCATATACTCATCAGCATTATTTTACCTGATGCACTACCTTCTCTTATTTAAAAATTCTTTTTGAATTGTCAGATGCTAAAAAATAATTTAAACAATTTAAAATGATTCCAATAATAAAATTAAAAAAATGTTAGTGTGTTTTACAGATTTTAGGACATTTTAGTACCTTCTTTTTTTTTTTTCTTTTTCTTTCAGTTCACCTTATTTGAGAATTATAAATTATTGCTTTTTGTAAACAAAAATAGTTTTTCTCTTTGTATATGTAAAAGATTTTAGCTTGAATTTAGGTCTGCTTAATAATTGTTGATTATGTCTAAGAAAATTATATTCAAGTTCTTTTAAGTTTAGGGTGAAAAATTCCCCATTATCTCATATTTAACTTTTGCTGTAACAAGGTTGTTTTTTGACAAGTTTTTAAAAGTAGAATTTATTTCATATATCATGTTTTTTCTCTATTAGCTTAAAAATAATTACCAGAAGTCATCATATAAATAATTCAACATTTGATTTGTAAGTGCCTTTCCAGATCTTGTAATTAAGAAAGGCATATGCAGTACCATATCTATTACATTGTGCACTTAAAACCTGAAATCAATGTAAAATTGCTGTGGTAGGACGTGATTGGAGTCCCACAGAATCTGTTTTGACTTGTAACTCAATTTCACTTTTGATTCATTATACTCATTGAACACAGAGCGTCTACGGAGTTGGAATAACATAATACCCTGGTTGAAAAATGGTAGATTTCTTATGGGAAAAGTTTTAAGAAGGAATTTTGTCAAGGGAGGTAATATGAAGCAGATTCTCTTAATATTTATGTGTATAATAAAGATCAGCAAATGTTCTTTAGTGAATTGGCAAAGAGGCCCTTTTCCCCCCTTTTTTATAGCTTTTGTCTTCACACAGTTGTGTTATTAGGAAATGTATTTTTTAAATGGACTAGTCATGTTTGCTTTTGTTCCTGTTCTGAAAACCAGTTCACTTTAATAGTTAAACCTTTTCTATTTCTTGTCTTTTTTCATTACAAATTAAAGATTTGTAGGGTAATCTGGCATTGCTTGCAACAAACAAAATGGCTTTCATGCAAATTACCTGTGCCCTTTATATTCTATTTCGAGAATGTATGGTGCCTTTGAAAGTTTCATGTAATCATTACTTAAAAGGTTGAGTAAACAGATTCTTTTACAGAACAGATAAAAAAAATCAGTTGTACCAAATATCACTTACACAAGCTAATCCTTTCAAGGTGTTAAATGCCTAAATTAAAATGTCCCTTCTAAAAGAGATCTGTGGGATAAATATATCCCAGCAGTAATAGAAACAGTTAATCTTGTTAATGAATAAGAAATTTAAGTATGGATTATTGATTAGAAAATCTGTTTTTTAACTATGAATTTAGGCTAAATTGTGGATTCTCTTATCATTTCTTTAAAAAGTTAAATATATTTAGAAAATAATTTAAAGATGTACCATGTATGAAAGAATGTGGATACATTTACTTAGAATTATGATAGCTTATGTTAAAGAAAAATGTATGTTTCTTGTATTAACTAGAGTTATACGAATGAAAATGACAATCAGAAATGATTGATTTTTATGGATTATTTGTAATTTCATTGTAAAAATGTTTGTGCTTCAATTTTGTTTGCATTCTCTTTCTAAAAATCAGTTTTACTTAATTAAAAACCTTTTTCGAGGCTTTCTCAGTCCCTGTGGAAGATAATTGTTCAGATTATACGCTCATCCTACTGTAAAGTTTAAGTTATCAATATTTCGTTCAGCAAATCTCTGGTCTTCTTCAGGTGATGGTGCCGAGCTCAGTGAGCAAAGAAAGAAATTTGGCTACTGTGATCTGTTTTTAACATATCTGTGAAGCAGATGAATTTGAGGGAGATGTCATGGGAAAGATGTCAACCAGTACAACTGAAGTAGGCCTGTCTATTGAAGAGAGTCCCTTGAAATGGCTGATACTCCCAAAGGTGTATGTCTTATGTGGTTGTCTGATCTTTTTTTCTAGAAGTATTGAACCGGAGGTAGGATGTGTTAAGTTGTAGAGGATCTAAGGCTAATTGTGCAAGATGTAAATGACTGATTAGAATGGGCCTCAATACTGAACAATTATTTTCCAGTTTGAATCTTTCTAATATATGAAATTAGCAAGTTTACCTGGTGTTAAAATAACTTTCAAATCATTACTAACATAATGATAATGGTTAAACAGAGGAAAATAGCCAAATAGAATTAACTCTTAAATTCATTCAAAGAAAATAGAATATCAATATCAAGGAAATAATTTCTATCAGAAGTTATTATCTCCCTTTGACCATTTGGTGATTTAAAAAAATATTTTTTTAAAATTCAATTCTTGGAAGAGTTCCTCTTTTTTTTTTAATGCTATTCATTAAAGAGTTCCACTGTCAATTACAAGCGGTTTTCCCCTCGGGTTTTTTTGATTTGGTTAATTTTTTGGTCAAATTATCCTAGTCTCTCCTGTAATCCACTCAAACATTTTGACTTGACTTATTCTAAATTGTTATTGCAAGTCCATTGTTATCTCTATTTTGTTTCCAAATGTTACATATTAAGTTGCTTCTAGAGTTGTATTATGCCAAGGATGTTATTATAATTTATGTATTGTTTTTATATTCTGGGGATTAACATGTACTAACTTTACTAATATAGTTCACCCCCTATCATCCCAAAAATAAAATAAAATAATCAGATATTTTGTTTTAAATGGTTGAATTCTTCTCTGTTTTAGATTCACACAGCCTCCCCAAGAGCTGTGGGATTGGTTTGAGGAATATCTTGATGATGAAGAGGTATGTAAAACAAACAATAAAAAAAAAAAATAAGAATACTATAAATGCCCCTGCAACTCACTAGACATTTTTGAAAAGAAATAGGCCTATTTAAAGCTCTAGCTATAAACCTTTTTCATGTTCTTTTTCTTTTCATTCTAAATTCATAATCCAAAATATTTTCCATTGTGCATTTGGCCTATCATTGCACAAATTGAATGTTTTGTTTTAAATTATTTGCTCTAAAGATTTGTTTTGATAATGTTCATTAGTACTATTCATCATTTTTTTTTTTTTTTTTTTTAACTAAAAGTGATTAGGTGAGATTTAAAAAAACAAAAAAAATAAATAAAAAGTAACAAGTAACAATTGTTATTGAAAATGCCCTCCAGATAATTGGAAGAGGGGAGGAGTATCAAAGCACTTCTTTTATATTTGGGTATAGGCCTAGCTTATAAGCAATTTAATAATTGGTCTTGAAGATACAGGGTAAATTTTGATGGTTTCTTTTAGGAAAAAGGTAGTCTTTGAAACTGGGGAATATTGTGTGTATTTAGTTATTCAAGGTTCATTTAAAATAGCGGATGGTGATGTGTATTCTTTTGTGTCTGTGATTTAAAACAAAACCCCTTCAACTCTTGTGTTCTTGCTTCTTGGTACCATTTCAATTATGGTGAGTATAAAAATCAATCATTTTCTTTAATCTTTGTGCGATTGCTTGTGTGAATGTTTTTTATGTAGAAGACAGCAATTCCTTTCCACTTTTAATATAACAAATTGATAATTGGTAACTTTTAGATGATTATCATCATTCACATTCAGAATGTAACCTTTTATTAGGTTGATTCCTAGTTTCAGTGCGTAAAATGGAGATAACTCCTGTTGGCCTTAAAATGAACTAAGCATTATCTTCCTCTTTCAACAACAGATAAACAAACATTCATTTCCATACAAACCTTTGTTACACACACTCGCCCACTCAATGTTAAAAACGGTGCACAAATAATAAAATAAAAAATTATTTAACAATTTAATTATTCAAAGCAATCAAATGGTTCCTCAGACGATTGAACTCTTTCTTGTTAGTGTTGTAAACACATTTCCAAAACAGTAATCTGTTTTTCTTTCAAGGGGGTAGATAATCCTTGTACATTTTAAAGCCAACATGTGTCCTTTCCATTTTACACATGGAAACTAGGATTATAATGCTTATTTCGTTATTTTTGTTTTAATGTAAAAAAAGGTTAAATAGCTTTGCAAAATTCTTGTTTCAGATCCTCGCTGAAAATTATTTATGTAGAATAATTACTTATTGCAAGATAATTTTAGAATCCTTATATATTTTAACCTGAAATTGTTAATATTATCAGTTGATCACAAGTTCTCAGAAACTACATTTATTTCAAAATGATTTTCCTTTCGCAGACCTCTTACATGGGTCTCACAGACCACTCTTTGAGAATGGCTGGTCTGAAAGATTAAGAAAATGTTTAAATAATTTAGTACAGATTTCTTTGCATTCAAGACTAAAATTTGTTTCTATTAAACAGTATGACAACTATTTCTAAATACAATCATTTTATTGTTTTACTTTTCTTTGTTCTTATCAATGTACTGTTGTAAAACATAGAATCGTTTTATGAAATGATTGTTTCAAATTGTAAATTTGTTACTTTTATTCTTTTTTATATTTGCCGTCAGCGACCAGTTTTCTTTTTGTGTTAATTTTCAACTCTCATTAGTATTTGTAATCACTGGATTTAATTACTTTATCTATTTAATCATTCAAAATAATCGAGTTTTAGCATCCAAACTATTTCAGTTTTTTTCTATTTAAATATAAATAAAGATCGAAGATAAGGAAAGTATTGTTAACTATATTTCAGGTGCAAAGAACTACAAGGTACAATCTGCCAGTGGTGGAAGTTCCCATTTGTGCTGTTATAGTTGAACGTGTTTAAAGTTTTTTGCTTCAAAATGCAATTTTTCTGATAAGTGTTTATATCTTGAAGTAGATGCTTTTAGATACATAACAAAAAAAATTAATGGAATATGTGCAATAGTTTCAAAATTGTGGCATTTTGAAAATTAAGAAAACTTTGAAACTTTGGACATGTTTCTCTCATTATTGGTAGAATGTACATTGTGGTTCTAAGTGCCTGATTTTATCTTTTTAAGCAACTTTCTAACTGAACTGAATAAGTATGTAATAATGATAATTCCACATCTCAGAAATCGGACAAAAATCTACATGCTGTTTTTTTTTTGTTTTTTTTTTCTGTGTGTCTGTGAGTATGTGTGATTGTGTTGCTGTGCTCTTGGCTGCTAACCTTGCCTACAGTTGCTGTTTTGTATAACTTCAGGGTGTTGCTCTAGGCCCAGCCAGTGGCAGTGAAGAGGCAAGCTGCACCTCAGACTCTAGAGGTTATGACCAAAGCAGGCTAAGCTGCTGCTTGTTTTACTTATTTCATGGCTACTTCTACCACCACCACCACTACCATCATCATCATCAACACCACCATCACCACATCAACTGACATCACCTCCTACTCCAATTTATATAAACATCAGTTACATTTGCATATACACACACATGGTCATTTCTACAATAGAAAATGAACAGTTTCAAAAGGAAGAAATCAAAAGATACAAGAGAAATAAGCAATAAATTAAACAAAGATCTTTATTGATACATGTTTTATAATAGCACAAGTGCATTGTTAAAATCCAATGCTTTCTATTTGTGATAATGAAAATATATAAACTACTGCATTATCAGTAACGCTGCTTACCCTGTTTCTCTTGTGCATCTTTGTTTCTTTCCTTTATTGTTCGCTGCTTAAATATAATTGTAACTCTAACATCTTGAAATACATAAAACACTCCAGAGATTAATCTATTTTTCAATTTGAATTTTCCTGACCCTTTAGATGGTTTGATTTTTAACGATGGAGAAAAAATGAGAGATAAAATACATTATTGCAATTGAATTGTTTCTTTGGGCTAATATCCCCATCTTTGTTGTTTATCATCACATTTCAATTGTCTTGAATGCCTGTAAGTGTCCTATTTAATTATCGCAAACCAGACAAGATTTATTAACAGATTCAATGTTTTTTATTTAAATTTATTGGTGTGTGTATATGTTTATACACTTGAGGAAGTGGTAATAAGTAATGATTGAGCCCGTAATCCTTGGTTAATAAGTAACATTTGCTTTGTTAAAGAACATGAATACTCTATTAATGGATAATAACATGAATACCCTATTAATGGATAATAACATTGTTTCCTTTTTTATTAACAGTTGATTCTTATGTTTAAGCAAAGTATTAGATTTCATACGGCACCTGAAGGCACTCAGAAGATGCTGCTTCAAAAGGCTGTGGTGATAAAAGCAACAAAAACTGTTGATGTTTGCCATCATAACTTAACCTTTTAGCACTCTGCATTCTTTTTCAAGGTTGCCAAGATTTTGTGCACTTAGTAAATGTAAAAGCCTG
Organism: Architeuthis dux; assembly: GCA_006491835.1. Classification (NCBI taxonomy): domain Eukaryota; kingdom Metazoa; phylum Mollusca; class Cephalopoda; order Oegopsida; family Architeuthidae; genus Architeuthis; species Architeuthis dux. The sequence goes on from VCCN01004776.1 coordinate 205,088, forward strand.
TAACTTATGTGTCTGTTCAAGTATGACTGAAATTGTTATGACAACACAACTGCAGAATTCAAACACACTATCATTCGGCAATCAGAGTTGCCTGCAGTGGCTGGGAAAACCTTTTGCTCAGCAAGTCACCTACAGAGTGCTAAAGGTTAATTACAAAAGTTAAACAATTATCTCTAAACTAAAAAAAAACATTGCGATTCAATGGAGCAAAAAATGTTCATTATTTAAGTTATAAATCTTTTCAAACCTCTTCTAAAGAATTTACATTTAAATGCAGCTATACAAAAAAAAATTTATCTACACCAAAATTAAATTAAAACATTCTCTGATGGCTCTGAATATCACATTATGAGAGAGAATTTTGTCTTTATCTCTATTTTCTTTTCTTTCTCTGCTTATCTAAATATGTAGGATGAAAAAAAATTCTCCCTCCCTACTTGATGTGTGTTCCCACCATTGTCTTTTACAGTGAATTTGTATTCATAAACCTCTGGTAAAGTGCCATTAGAATTTTGTAAATATTTCTTTGTTTATTGATTTTAGATTTTTCCTTCAATTGTATTAAATACCTTGTCTTTTAATGCCAAAATAAGAGTTATGAATAGTAGTTTTATCTTGTCTTTTATGTTACAGATATGTACAGTTTTAGTATCTTATCAGTCACAGAAAATAGTCACTGCCTATGCATCTTTATAATATATAATAAGAAATGCCCAACAACACTCTATTTGGCCATAAAATGAAATTTCTTTCTTTTTGATACAAGATCCGTGCATCTCAATTTTTAAAATGCTGGTAGTTGCTTTTGAATTGTTTTTATGTTTTGACTTTCATTTAAAAGATTTTTTTTTTTTTGTTCTTTAACTTGAAAGACTATACTTATTATAAAGCTTTTGGGATTAAAGTAAAGAAATATCTCCAATGAGATTTGAACTTGTGACCAACAATTACCTTGGAGTATCAAGTCAGCTAGTTGTTTCAAAAAGTCCTCTTTATGAACAATTTAAAACGGCACAATGTATTAGAGAAAACAGGTGTCGGAGATGTGCCATTGGCAAACTTAAATGACAATGGATTGAGCATGTTACAAGGATATCAGACATTGCGACTCACAACATAGATTCCTTGGTATCATGGGCGACATTATGTCTGGCAAAATGTAAGATGGCGTGATGATCTGGACAAGTGCAGAATGATTTGGCTCTGCGATGCTCAGAAGTGAAAAACTGGTTGACCATGAGGAAGGCCTATATCCAACAATGGACTTTAAATGGTTGATGATGATAAATTTAATACTTCATCCAATAGTAATAAAGACTACCAGGTCTAATATGTAAAACAACATAAATGTAGTGCAGTGAGTCCGTTGTAGGGAGTGAGTTTATAAGTGTAAATCAGCTTCTGCTAATCCATGAAGTCTTTGTGGCCGATTGGTAAAAGCAGCTAGGTGTAAACTAGTCTCCCTCTGGCACTGAAGGTGAGTTTGATTCTCACCGAAGGTTTACTCTTTATTTCCGATTGCACTGTTATTTGTTGCCATAGAAACAGGGGCCCGAATCAATAAGTTGTATAAGAGCGACTAAAATTAGAATGAAGGTAAAAACTAGTCAAATTTAATAAAAAAAAGTGATTGAACAAATGTTTCTATGAAGTAAAGTAACCTACTTTCTTCAGTTGAATATTCAGTAAATGTATAATGTGTGTGGGGGGGGGGGACAAACTGACATAAAAATTGAACTTAATTACTGGGGATATTTTTATACTTTGATCCCAAAAGCTTTATAGTAAGTATAATCTTTCAAGTTGCTTGAGAACAATGAAAAATGTATCAAATAATTTTAAAAAGTAACTACGATCATTTTTAAAATTGAGGTGCACGGATTTTGTATCAAAAGGTAAATTTCCTTTTATGGTCAAACAAAGTGTCAAAATTAAGTTTTATTATTTGACTAACCAAAATAAAATAAATCATTAATCTTGCATGAATGGAATAAGAAAGTTCGATGTTTGAGAAGTGGCTACTTTAGGTTTTTGATACATGTACATGTTTGATGTGTATTTAATGTTTTTCCTGTTTGGTCTTCTGTGTTTTTTAGTAATTGGTCTTTTGGTACCAAAATAATCTATGAGGCCATTTGCCTCTTTCTTTATCTGCACAGTTGGGTAGAGCAAGACCCTTTTCTTTTTTCTTTTTTTTCTCCTTTTTTCTTTCTTTTTTCAGTTAATTTTGTTTCTTGATTATTCCATATATTAATGTTTATTTTTTTCTTTTCATTTTTTTTTTCTCTTTTCTTGTCCCTTCCCCTGGATTCTTTTTTTTCTTTCTGCCCTTCTCTCAGGAAATCGATGTGAAAGCTGGCGGCGGACACAGCATGACAATTGGTGAAATGCTGCGGCATTGGTTCACCAAATTGGAATGGTATTGTACACTCTTCCCTCGTATTCCTGTCCCCACCCAGAAGGATCTTGACGAGAAGCTAAAGGCCAGGGCTCTGTCCAAAGCTCAGGAGGGCAATCCGGTCGGCCCCCTTCCAGACATTTGTAACGGTGATGAAGGTATGGAAGAAGAAGTGGAAGAATGGAACGAAGAGGAACAGACTGCTTCCTTAGATGTCAACAGCAAAGGGTAAGAATCACCCCGGGGCATTCATCCCCCCTCCCTCTCTATCTTGTCTTTTCTCTCCTCTCATCGCTTCTCTTACCTGCAGGTTTCTAGTAAGCAACAAAAGATGGACTTTTGAGATTTAAAAAAAAAACATTAAATGAATTTATTTTCAATTTGTAAACATGAATGAAAAAAGACTGGAAATTTACCAATGAGATACATAGGAAGCTGTTTATTATAATCACAGATAATGTTATCACACTGTTATTGTTATAAAAAAAAAAACCCTGTCCCAAAGTGATCACAATAACCCTGTCCCAAAGTGATCACAATAACCCTGTCCCAAAGTGATCACAATAAGTGGCTTCCTCTGTATTTTACATTAGGAGAAATGTAAAGCTCAAATTTTGTTGCAATGACTTATTTCTTTGTTCCGTAATTAAGTCTTTATTGGTAGTTGGTAATGTAAAGTACTAAACCCGCCTTTTTATTTTCTCTCCCCCCCCCCTCCATTTCACCACTAACGATGGATATACTATCCATCTCTTTTGTCCCGTTTCATAAGGAGAAACATAACTGGATTTTTTTGCTATATATGTCATGTATGACCCATAGGTCAGGGTTCTTCATAATTTTGCAATCTTGAGCCAGTTTAATTTTATGCAATAACCTCACGACCCATATCATGTACAAATGCATAGTACTAGCACCCTCATCTACTATTACTGTTATGATTTAATAATTTAACAAATGTAATTATAAGATAATCATATTTTAAATCTTGAATCTTACTCTTTCACGAGTTCTTTTCTCACCTACTCTTTCACGAGTTCTTTTCTCACCTACTCATTATTTATTTATTTATTGTGAACCTACAACCCAGTAATGGGTCAGACCCATACTTTGAAGATGCATACCATAGATAATGCTTTACAACTACATTTGGATCATGAAACACAAGTAGCTTTCTTTAAAGCAAGATCTTTTTTTTCTTTTGGTTGTGGTGTGAATTCAAATTCATGAAGAGATTATTTATACTTAGCAAATATTCAAGAAATATTGTATATCACTTTGTGTATAGATTATAAATTACCAAAATTTAAATTTTGAAAAATATACAAAACCTGTATTTATAATTTTCTACTTAAAAAATCAAATTTTATCTTTTTAATGTTCTTTCTTTCTTCAATCAGCTCAAGATCACCGGAAAGAAGACGATACGACAGATCTTGTGATAAGTCTACACCACACCGGTCACCTCTGAGCAGAAAGTCACCAGACAGACACAGAAGCTCCCATTCACCTCACCGGAGGTCACCCCATAGTCGAAAATCCCCACAACGGAGGAAGTCCCCCCCAAGGCACCGTTCCCCGCACCACAGAAAGCCATCCCCTCCTCCTCCACCATCATCATCATCATCACACAGAAAACCATCGCCATCACGTTCTGGTCACGGCAAATATTCCTCTAGTTACTCGTCCTCTGCTCACCATTCTTCTTCCATGGATGACTTTGCCGTGGAATTGGCTCGAGAACGTGAACGGCAGAGACGGGAACGTGAGCGTGACTGCAATGGCAAGCCCAAGGACCATCATCACCATCATCACAGGCATCATCACCGTCGCCATCATCACTCTAAGCCCAAAGACAGAGAGTCTGAAGCAGTGGAAGTGGGAGGAGAAAAGGCTTCCTCGTCAGTAAAGGAGAAGCAACGGTCACGCAGCCGCTCACCCAATCGGTCCAGATCTCACGAGAAGAAGAATCATTCCAAGCGATCGCACTCGAAGGAACACAACAAACACTCCAAGTCCCCGAGCATGTCATCGTCGCCGTCATCAAAACACAAGAAGCGTTCTCGGTCCAAGTCGGTCGAGGAAAAGCCCGCCGGTGATGGTGGTGGTGGTGGCGGCAACAAGAATCATAAGAGCAAGTCGCATCGCAAAAAAGACCACACGCAGGACAGCGAGCGCCGTGAAAAAAAGAAGAAAAAGAAGCACGATCGCAACAAAACCAAAGAGAATGGTGACTGCCACAACTGAAGAGAATGAATGGACGAAGAAGGAAGAAATCCCCAAGACAAGGCAGAGATTTTTTTTTTGTTTTAATGGGTGAATGGTACGTGGAATTTGTTGATGATGAACTCATTTGACATAACTTGCGACTAAAGACTTATTTATCTCTTTAGTGTCTTTTTGTAACCAAGTCTATATTGACAATGACAGTAAAGATATTTACCAGCAACTACAAAACATGAACAACTAATACTTACTATTGCCAGTGGTAGGCCTTTTTATTTTATTTCTCCTGCTCCTAATTTTATTTTTCATTTAGACAGTATGGTCATGAGGCTAAGGATCATGTGAGCGTGCGTGTGTATGTGGCCACTTACCCCCTTTTTCAGGTGGGAATGGAGTATTAATATTTAACTATTAAGTTTTTTTTTTTTTCCTTCCAAACATTGGGTGGAATGCTATTATTTTGTCCATATCTTTGAGAAGAGTCCTTAACATTCCAACTCTTGTTTCGGATAATTGAATCTCTTCTTCGCATCTTTGATGTAGTCAACATGTTTTGGATGATCACCCCCCCCCTCCCTTTGCCCTCTTTATTTTTTCTCCCCTCTTTTCTTGAATTATACACCTGACAAGGGCTGAAGAATGGATTGGCTGAAAATGTTGGTTTGACTGCATCGATTGTCCGAAACAAGAGTTGGAATGTTTTGTTTTTTTTGTTTTGTTTTTTGTGATATTAGGTCATTTCCTTTTTTTTTTTTTTTTTTTTCCTCAATTAAGTATTTTAATTTTTAAAAACTTTTTTTTTAGTTGATTTTCTTGCCATGAAACTTAAGTTTCGTCCCCTTGAAGATTATTTTGACTTTTTTTAAGGTTCACTTAAGGCTTCTTTTATACTCATAAAAATATATATTTTTAACCTTTGATCTTTAGCCTCTACCCAGTCAAAAAATTTCACCTGTCCATCATTTTGTACAGCTTGTTGACATCACAACCACTCCCCCATCCTTTTTTTTTTTTTTTTCTTTCCCCACCCCCTTCTTGAGAAAATTTTTATTTCTTTCAGGAAATAAATAAAAATTGTTAACTAACAGCCAGTCTTGTTGTATTTCATTTGAGACAATTAAGAAAACAATTTATTTTTTTGTTTTGTTTGGATGAGAAAGAAGAAAAAAAAAACAAATCTTCACACAACTGAATTAAGCATGAATTATTAGAATTAATATCTTGTACAAAATAGCATGTGTGACTTTTTGTTTTACATGGTTGCATATGATTGAAAGTTCAATTTACAGGGACCTTCTGCACCAACAGTGCATGGAATGGAACAGCCACTGAAAGGATGACAACACCAGGTGAACTTGGGTGTCGAGTAAAGATGTTTCACCATTAATACAGCTGGTTTGAAATAAGTTCTGAATTTGACTTCTTCAGACTTTCTAGTCTTCATAAAGCAGTGAATAAACCAAGAAAAATGATAGGAAGTCCCCTACTTACAAACAGGATAGACTCCTGGAGTTGGTTTGTAAGTCCGATATTACTCTTGTAAATACTGAATACAGCATTGTTTTTAAAAAAAAAAAAAGAAGAAAAAAAAAGTTTGTACAGTACTGCTTGTACCCCTTTTAATACTTGACAGTATATTTTATCAGATTTAAACAGTTTTTCATGTATAAATAGCAATATTAATATCTAATAATAAAGGTATTTTCAATGTTACTGTACTTTATTCCATCACTGAGCTGACTAATTTCTTACTAATTGTCCTGGAATGTATTGGTACTGAACCTTTCACATGTTGCATGATTTGTCTGTTAAAATTGTCACAACAGTAGAACAATTCATCCCATAGGCCAGGTGTCCCCAACCTTATTTGCACCGCGGACCTGTTTGATATCTATTATCACAACGTCGCTGACTGTTACCTTGTAGACAACTCACACCTGTCATTCATCCTCCTCCACGTTGTGTAAGGATCAAAGGACGAAGTTCTGGTGCTTTGGTTGAAGCGTCTCTGGGAACGGGCATCGAGGTGACAAAAAGCAAAAAAATGAAATCAAAAACAAATAGGATCTGTAAACAGGAACCACAACACTAGTTGGAATAAAAACTGTTTATTTCATATGGTATTTCGTTGTCAGTCCAAAACCGAAAGGCAATGTGATAAGTTTTCTGGGGTTGACTCGTGAGACAGGTAGAGATGCAGAGTGTGATCTATATAGGGGTTCAAACCTGTAGCCAAGAAATAAGGATAGAATTTCTGACTGCAGTTTCTATGTCTTGGTTAGATTCGTTGAAATCACTTAAGTTGTAATCTCAGTTTTCACTCTCAGATCCCTACACTAGTCCCATGTCTCAGCGAGTCAGGCCACCATAACTAACGTTTTTTAGAGTGGGGTTTGGGGCACGATTAATTACACATTGGTTCTAATTAATCAATCAATCTTCTTCCTAATTTTGAATTTAATTCAACATCTTTGCACCTGCTCTCACTCCCGGGGCGTCAACTCACAATTCTATTGGTCCAATTCCTCACCAGGGCAGGACCGCACATCTTTACGTAACTGGTCACTAATTGGCTACACACCCCTTTGTGTAGGTGACAAAAATGATGCTAAACTGACTTTATTAACTGGTGTCATAAAAGTAATTAATTACAGTTTATTATCTTTTGCTGGGGGGGGCTTCTGCCCTCTCTTTCTCAGGTCTCTGGCACTGAATATTTTGTGCAGGCCTCAGCCGATAAGGATGCCAATATCAATTTGGGCCCTTTTATACAAACCATGACCGGAATATAGGTGATAAGTCAAGTATGTCACTTATAAGTAGCTAATAACATTTCTAAAGCAGCGGTTTTGAAACTTTGAAAACTCAAGGACCTTTCTATAAAGGAAATATTCTTAGCATTTAGTTTTTAGACTAATGAACTACAATAAAAGCAATTTTTGACCTTATTAAAAAAGGATTGCATTTATTCTAAAATATGATACAGGTCTATGTACAATTATTACATTTTGTGAAATTTTTATTCAGGTTCAGAGGGAATGCTGCTGCGGACCCTTAATAAGATCTAAGGAAATTAATTTTCTTTTTCTTTCTTTCTCATATAGTCAAATCATATAATTTCCTTGCGGCCTAGTACTGGTCCATGGTCCCATAGACACTTGCTCTTTATCATTTTCTCACATCTTTCATTATTATGCTTTATGTCCACTGTTTCTGATGCAATGTGATAGTTCATGCTATCACCATCATTACTGGCCCCATTCTTAAGCATATGATGAAGGGGAGATAATCCGAGCTTTATCTCCGAGACCTACCTAAGGCATTAGAATAGTGTAAAATTTGGAAATCGAGCAAGTTTGGAGGCAGTTATTGAAACTGAGATAAAGCTCTGATTATCTCCCCTTCTGGCCAAATCCAGCAACAGAGACAACAATTGCATTTGTTCACGGGGTGATGCTGAGTATCTACAGAAATGCCTTCTATTGTACACTGGTGCAGTTTCAAAATTTGAATTTACAGACAGGTTTGGAAATTTGTAACTTGAACGTAAGAAACTGGAATAATATTACTAGTGTATGTAAACAAAGATGATGGTGGCCTATCATTTGTTATTTTCCCCAAACATCTGAAAGCTATATGGCTAAATTTTGCCGACTGCTATCATTAAAGCAGCTATTTTAGAAAAGTTTGAGTCTTGCTAGAGGCTTATTCTTTATTTCTAAATTCATTCTGCTTACTAATGATCTTCGGAGTTGTGATAAAAAGCAACTGAAATTACGGGGGAAAGAAATACTAGTCAAAAGATTACTGTATATCTTGGATAAGGCGAAACTTGAAGCACCCCAAAAAGATGGATACAAAAACAGTAAGCTAAAACCATGGAATTAGGGTTTTGTCTTATGTGAAGATATCTAGGTCTAAAAGTATACATTCCACTCCTTGAAAGTTCAATCGCAGGCCTAGGCAATGCAGACGTACAGCAGAGAACAGCTTAAGGGATGCGTTGGAAATGAATTCCAAATGAAAAATTTTTTAAAAAAAATCCAATAATTTCAACTTGTGAAAGTATTGTCCCTCACTTCTCAGCCTCGTAGAATCATTTATACAGACAGTGCAGTGTGTAAGTAATGTTAGACTGGTTAAGTATGCACTAGATCTGAAGGTTGCCTTATCTGCAGAAATATACAGTATTAATTCATCTATTACTTTAAAAACGTTTTGCATGGTTAAGATGAAACCTGGTCTGCTGGGGGTAAAACAAGAACAGATTATTCAAAACCAGCGACATTGTGTTTTGTCTTTTTTTTTTTACTTGTATTTTCAGTTACTGACCAAATAGTTTTATTACAGCAACAAATGTTAATTGTTATAAAAAGTGGAAAACATGGATGCTTTTAACCATTTTCAATTTGATGCAAAAGAAAGTGAATTTGGCTCTCCTCCACCCCTATTTCTTCTCTCACCTAACCTGTCTTCGCAAGCAGCTTCCACCCCTTTTTCAATTTGGGCTGAAAGTAAATTTGGCTCTCAGACCTGTCGCCACCCCTCTCTGGATGCTTTCAACCTTTTACAAATTTAGTTTGAAAGAAAATTTGGCTCTCAGACGTTTGTCAGTTAAAAAAAGGAACGAATATAAAAAAAAATTGTGGTTCCTAAATAACCACATCCATATGTAAAAAAATGAATATTTATTCAATTTTTTAACATGAAAACTTCAGGTAATAACTGTTGGGCCACAGACTTATCGATCCACTCCTGCCTTAAAATCTTAGCATTTACTGACTCTGCATGTCAGTAATTCCTACTTTAATATCAGGTTAACTTGTCTATAATTCAAGAATACTTTAACACCAGGATTTATTCAGAAAACATTTTAGTAAGTCTGCTCTCCAGCCTTTTCTTTCTCACTTATCACCTTTTGAATTGTACCATGAATGCAAAACTAGAGCATTATCTGCTGTTTATATCCATCGGCGAAATCTTTTTGATGTCACATAAATAAAAGTAAAAATAACTAATATCTTGAAGCAGGCTTCAGATCTTTCTGTAAATTTTGACAGAGGTTACAAGTAGCAATTTTGCCTCGGTCAAGCATTTCATCCTCTTAGACATTTGTGACCCTCTAAATATTCAGAACTATAATTGTCAAACTCCAGAGTTGACTGTTTTCCTACCATAAGAACAATCTTAGTATAAATCGATATGTAAAATCTATTCCCCTAGTGATTGCTAGGCTGGTACTTACTGAGCTAAATTCACAAGTCTTAGATATTAAAGAAGTTATACAGAAATGCACAGGCTTATTTCATGCTAATAAAATATTTATATATATTCACCTTGTTTTGATAAAATTAAAACTTTTTAAAAAGTACAGTTTTAAGTGATCAAAAAAGTTTATATTAATCAACAAGGATAAAAACTTTACAATCATAGTAAATAAAGTTTTTATCCTTGGTGATTAATATAAACTTTTGATCAATTAGAACATTTGACCATGCAGTAGCCAGTCTTGTCCCATTCGACAGTTTACTTCAAGAGACAATTGTATGCAACAATTATTTTACTCAGTTGAGCTTATTCTGGCATAAGGCCACCAGGTGAGGATTGAACTCACAAAAATAATCTTCACTCATCCAAGCCACATAACTAGTTTCAGTAGACTGCATACAGGAAGCTGTGTAATATGTGCAGTTTTTAAAAAAATGTTATATAAAAAAATTAAATGTCAGTCTTGTATACTGGCATATACAGTAGTTTGAAATGTCAGGGTTACTGTGTTTTGTTTTTTTAAAATTGTGCAAATAAAAAAAACCCATGATAATACTATAGGTCCATTTAAGTTGTATACGCCAGATGTCTGTCAAGTAGATGTGCATCTTTTTTTGGTTAAGAGTAATGATTAGTTACTCACCTTTTCGTTAGTGATTACTGCTCATAAAGAAATCTCAAGAGACACTGGACACAAGGGACCAATTTAGCATAGACTTATTGTAAATTGAACCCCCAAAGCTTAATTGGGAGGGGAATTTTTAAAACAATCTTAGAAATATATTAAAAGTACAGGTCTTGTCTGAGTATTGGTTATAATAATAAAAAAAACCCCCAAAAAACCTGCAGATATATGACAGCAAGTTCTTTAACCTTGCTGTCAGGAACAAGATTATTTGTCTTATGATAATGATTTCCTCTTACTAGAAAGATCCTTCCATTAGAAGAGATTGATCACTGTGGCCCAGTGGTAGAGTCATACATCTCAGCTAAAGACTATGCATAAAGAAGCCTTGGAGAGGGATGGGATTGTCAGGCTATTTCACCAAAGACACTCACATGTGATGCATGCCACACAGGTAGTACATGACCAGGGACATTATAAAAAGGAGATATCTAGGTCTTAAAGTCTCAACATTCAATCTCTGGCCTAGGCAATGCAGATGTACAGCAGAGCATCACCTTAAGGGAAATATCAGAAATGTATTAGAATGAAGGTTACCAAATACAAAACACAAGAAAAAAAAAAATTTCAACTTGTGAATGTATTGTCCCTCACTTCTCATTTGTATGGACCATGAGGTAACTTGAAAGTATACTGTGTAAGTAATGATAGACTCATTAAGTATGAACAATCCAGGTATAGACTAGTGGTTCCCAATCTTGTTATTCCACTTTTGCCAATAAGATTACTTAAATGAAGGGTGGGGAAACTAAGAATAATTTTATGTTGCGTATAATTAGACAGCTTCATACTAAGAATTAGTTTAATATTACAATTGTACAGCTGCTGCATATTTGTTACTCAAAGAAAGCAAAAATTAGGAACACCTTATTTGAAAAAAAAAAAAAAAAAAAAAAAAAAAAAAAAAAAAAAAAAAATCTGATATACACATCAATGGGATCAGTTTGTTGCTATTAGTTCTTCAATTTGTGGATCTATTGGTGATAAACACATCGCCACAATTTATTTTTACCATTTGGGAACCACTGGTATAGACAGTGCTAAGCAGGGGGTCTTGGCACTGCCTATATGTGGATTGTTCATGATATTTGAAGCACAAGGCACAATCCGCCAATTATACCACTATAATCTGTAAAATGCCAGTTTTTCTGATGAAAGCATCTTAAGTGGAATACATGCAATAACTTTCAAAATGCTGAGACTAAGTTGAGAATCTTTGGACACATTCTTTTCATTGGCAGAATGTGCTTTGTGGTACTGCAAGAAAATAACTCAAGCCAACAAAGTTTTAAAAATGACAAGTTTTGTTTATTTTTTTTGCTCAAAATGCAGTCAAAACTTATTGTACAAAACGATGGCCACAAACATTTTGATCACAGGGAAAAGAAGTTTAAAATGAAACCCAACAAATTAAAAATGCCCATGGTGGCTTATTTTACAAATTTACATTTTTCTTCGAAATAAATTAAAACGATCATACTGGTTTTAAAATTTTACAAATTAAAAAAAATATATACAGAAGTTAAAAGAACTCAAATTTCATAAGATTTAAATATATTACAGATAAAATGTTTTTGTTTTGATTTTTATCAAACCGATTTTAAAAAAGAAATCGTTTTGCAGGTAGTATAGGTTCTTCTTCCAAAGTGTAAGGAAGACAAGTTGAAGTTCACTTTAAAATAATGTCAATTAAAAATCCTGGGAAGAACACATTCCCATCTTGATTGCTCATTCCTAGGGTAATCCCTTTGCCATGATGCCGGCCACAAAACTTTTGTCTTTCAATGCATCTTCCAGATCTAATTCATTCAAACGAAGACTGACCTAAAGGAGAAAAGAGAAAAAAAAAAAAAAAAAAGTCAAGTTTTATTTTGAACTAAGAATACGTAGTGATTATTAGTACAGTAGAATGTCACTAATCTGGCTCAATTGGAACCCAAGGTGTGCAAGATTAGTAAAAATGCTGAATCACAGAAGGATTACATCTAAAGAATAGCTAGCAAAGATAAAATATTATTTAAAATCAGCACAAATTAAATAAGGGAACAGAAAAGCCAGTGAAATTTTTTTAATGAAGAAATGAACTGTATTAGGCACAAATAAATTATATTTAACCAATGAGAAAGTGTGGTATTTTCATTTCACAGGATGGGATGCACTTCCTTAATTAACTCAAGCAATAAGAACAAATGATATTAATAAATTCAGGAAAACAAGCAGGAATCACTTGCGTTTATAAGAATGCATTAACAGATCTAGTGCAATCAAACAATGTGACGCAGGTTGGTGCAGTATCCCAGAAAAATTTTAATTACAGTTGCCCGGGGAATTTTAAATCAGTGCCAAAAAAACAACAAACACTAGTTTCACAGTCTTACTGTAACAACTACACAGCAAGGCCCTTGCACTACTAAATAATCAAAAGCAGTCGATGTACCAAAAGGATTTATCTTGCAAAGAAAGAACATACCTTCATTAATCGAGGTTCTTTGCCTTTTTTGGTGGATATAATTCCTCGTGCATCCAATAATGAACATAGGTTGATGAACTCCGACTGATCCACTCCAACAACATTATAACGTTGACATACTTTCTTAAAGACATTGTGTAACTGCAAAGAAAAAACAAAAACACTCAAAAAAATGATCGAAACTGTTGAAATATAATCACTGTACTTCCGGGCTGATAAGATGCTACAAGTGGTAAGCCACACTTTATAATTATCCAAGTTATAAGTCCATATCGCTGACACTATGGTGTAATTCTTTTCTTTCTGTCACATTATCAAATATTTTTGAGAAAAGAACTGTATTTCCCAATTGGTAAGACAATAAGTGACTAATAAATCTGTACAGGATTTTCCTTCTTACACGTTCAATAAAACATACTAAAAGATCAGACTATCAATAACTTGCAAGAATATCATAATTATTTAACCAAGTTTAGCTTAGTGATAGTGAACCTATGACACGCTGCAGGATTTTAAGTGACACACAATGAACTTCTAGTACAAGTGAGGCACCCAGTGAGGATCAAACTTACTACACTAGAAGATCTGACCCGAGAGATAGGCAGAGTAACTTGACAGATGAATACATTAAACAATCTGTTCAAATTCCCTGAACTTTTGGGTAGCACCCCATACTTATGGGGAACTTTGGGATATTTTTGCAAGTTCTGGGACTTCCGCTGGCAGAGAATCAGATAAGGATTCAAGATAATTTGTAAATGTGATGAAAACAATGATTGTCAGAGTGGCTGACAAGATATATCACAGAGCAGAAGAAGCCATTTGTTATAGTAATGTTATCAAGTCTTTAATGTCATTAAAATCAGTTGGCCCCAAACAGTATTTAAAATAGAATAAAAAGGTTTTTAAATAAAGATTTCATTTTTAATTTTCTTTATAATATAAAGGTTGTTTAAATGGCAAAGAATGTAAATTGTTCCAATTTTTATAACCTTTAATGTTATCAGGTGGTTAAGTTATCTTAAAAAAAAGTGATCACAACAAGCAGCTTCCTCTGTATGTTCATATACAGAGGAAAGCTGAACTTAAAAATCTCAGCCCAAAATGGTTAATTCAATCAATGTCACAGAAAGTCAAGACAAATCAAAGGGAGATAACTTACAGTGCCAAGAGATACTTCTTTTGCTGGTTTTTTCCCCTTCTTTAACAAAAGCAACAAAGTACAAACTGCGATCTTCTGCTGGAGAGGTATGCTTTCAGAGTTCTGGGTGGAGGCTATGACACGACAACCATACACTTCACTGACCACACGGGCAATGTGCGGAATGCCAATCTTTCTCAGAGGTACATCGGTTTTTTTTGTAGGACTGTTGCCCTCTGAAAGGGAAAAAACAAAAAAATCATAACATGAACAAAATGGAAATACCAATAAATTCCTGGGGGTCAATCTCATTAAGAATCCAAAGAAAAGGCGAGAAAGCGTTAACTTAGTTTTGACACAAGGTCACAAGTACGGGGCACCGAGAACAATTACCCTACCGAAACATATACCCATTTGCATGTTTTTCAAAAGAAGCAGGATTGTCAGGAAGGGAGATAATCCAAGCTTTATCTTGGACTTAGAAAACAGGCATATTTAGTAATTGAGTCTGAAGCTTATTCTGCAAACAGCTTAGAAGCTGGAGTTATTTAAAAAATATATAAGGATAAAAATATCCATTAAACAACTTTTAGTCTCAGGTGGGATTTGTCAGGAGAGGTGGGGGGAAGAAGAAAAGAAACGAGTAGAAAACTTACCTGTAGGTTTAAGAACACCTTTAATTCGAACACTGGTTTCTACCGTTTCAATAGCCCTTCGACACACATCAAGAGCTCTCCGCATGTCTCCGGCCACAGATGCAACCTTACGAGCACAAAACTGAATGGCACTCTGTTCTAACATACAGTGACCGCTCTCTTTTATCTGATAAGAAAAAAAAAAAAAAGTGGCATGATGAATCCAGATAAAAATTTTTTTAGGCATTAAGCATCTTAACAGTTTAGTTTTGAAAGGGTTAAAGTTATCATGCGAGACCTAAACATACTTTAAATTGAAGTGAGTGGGGGATTACAATTATCTTTGAGAAAAAAAATACATTGGCCAACTCATGTGATGAATCACATGGCTTGTGGAAAGTTTCTTTTATAGTAGACTTTGAATGAATTAAAATGTTTGAACTTGCAAAGCCTTAAGCACTGAGAGAGAGAGCACAACGACCACCATGGTCAGTGCCCAAATGCCCAAGGGTGAAGAAGTTCAGTTTTTATCTTTGATGGACTAAAACCACAGCCTTCACATCTTCGAAGGTGCGGGGAACGCCATCAACAAGCAAAATGTTTCCAGTCTGAATTTTGGAGATGAGGAACCTCACTTTAAATAGGTCTTTTCAGACTTGTCCTCATCTTGGTTTGTAAAAAAAAATTTTATACAACATTTCAGCCATTGTACCCTTCAGCCTTCCTCAGGTGCATGTAGCGAGTGGGGATTTTCTGGATTGACAGGATGGTAGCCCCCTTCAATGCATATCACATTATACAAAACAGTGTCAACTGTCATTTGCCTTTTAAGCCAAATTTTATGAATATTCTCATCTCATTCTCAGCAGATAGCCTAAAGTTATAGTTCACCAGTTTTGTTTGCTAAATGAAAATAAATGATTTTCATGTAAGAAAGAAAAACAACTCACCTGTTCTAATCGGCTTTCAATAATTTCAACAATTTGGTCTTTTGTGTAGGGAACAAAATTTAGCAATTGTGGTTTAAATTCAAGCTGAGCTTGAAGACGTGGTAGAACCCGATCAGTCAAATCCAGAGCATTTGCCACACCTGGAATAATATTAAGAAAGAAAAAAAATTATTTGCTGAATAAAAATTCAGGAGGAAAGTGTTTCATTTATAGTAGACTTTGAAATGTTTGAACTTGCAAAGCCTTAAGCACTGAGAGCACCATGACCACCATGGTCAGTGCCAAAATGCCCAAGAGTGAAGAAGTTCAGTTTTTATCTTTGATGGACTAAAACCACAGCCTTCACGTCTTTGAAGGTGCGGGGAACGCCATCAACAAGCAAAAAGAACCTAATATTTTATATATCTCCTTGTGATTCAGAATAACCTAAGTTGGGTAAATATCTAATAGTACAATTCATCAATTTGTAAAGTCAACAAATAGTTATATAAGCATTTATATTAATAAGTGACCAGCATATTTCTTTTTTTTTTACAGGACCAAATTACATATATCAACCTCTAAGCAAGTGATTCTCAAATAGGAGGCACTTGGTTAGGCAGGGAGGAAATGTATGTTAATAAAATAAAATTAGAGTTGAGTTCAAAACGGGAGGAATTGGGAAAACAAGGGTAGGAACTCAGAACTATTGAAAGTAATAAAATTGCTGCCAGTGAAGATAAAACATTTATTAGGTTTTGTTTTTAATTATTTAACTCTTTGCTCCCTAGCAATCATGTCCGATTTACTTGTCAGACCCCCCACCGTCTATCAAAAGTGACCCGAAACTAATCTAACAGCCTGTTGAACAAAAAAAAAAAAAAAATACAATGGGCAGTAAATAAATTGCTATATATCTCTTAATATTAAATGTACCCTTACTAAACCTTCTAAGTCCGGTGAAATAAAACCAGCAAAAAGTTAATTGAAAAAAGGTATTATCGATTGATTAGCGTTGTCATGATTTAAATTTAAAAAATATTTGTTGTTTATGTTCAATAATATTAATAAATTATATACAAACTGCTTAGCAGTATCTAGTAATTGTGTAGCTGGTCCAGGAATGTCTGTAAAATCATCAATATTTATGCTCTGCAAGTGACTAGTCCACAGAACATTTTTTTTTTTTAAAGTCACGCCCAGAGTTGTTTTTAGGGACGAATGAGTTTAAGGCCTTACCAACACATTTTAGTCACAAGACAAGAAATCTGTTCTCAATACACAAAAATAAATAACTCACCAATGAGAATAAGAGATGAATTTTCAAGCGTTGGCCATTCAAATAATGTGTAAAGGACTTCATGTTGTTTACTGTCCAGTTGATCAATTTCATCCAAAATCCACACGCTGAAAGAGAGAGAGAGTGGGGGAAAAATAAGTTAAGGAGTCTCATTTATTGTAAATAAATTTAGGTTGTTTGAATTGAACTTAAAGAAATGGAGGAAAGAGAAATATTTTGATACTTACTTGCTTAATTTGCTATGGCTGAGGAATTTTTCCATTTTTCTGCAAAGTTCTCGCTGTGTGGCAGCTTTTCTAACAGAAGTTTTCCCAGTGATTTCTGTGTACAGCTTATCATAGATATCCATTGAATCTCTCACTCCCATGCAGTTCAAATATATAACATTACATTCAGACTGGTTAGCCTGAAAGAAAAATAACACATTGATAAAAAATAATTTTGGGCAGTACTTTAATGGATTATCCCCAAGTATAAGCATTTATATATTTTTAATTTTTATCAAAGCATCAGGAATTGTTATTGCAGAGGGACCAAAGTTGGAATTAATCTGGTGGTTTTCACTTGGTATTGTCAAACTCCAGTACAAAGTCTGGAGTTGACAGTTTTCCTACAATAACAACAATCCTCACCAAAATCAGGTGTAAACCAATATATAAAATTCACATTGCCCTACTATGATTTGAACTTACAACCAACTGATTCACAGGAGGCTGTCTTACTGACTGGGCTAAATTGACAAGTCTTAGATATTAATGAAAATACACAGGCTTAGAACAGGTTTACCATATAAAAGCAATATCAAGTAAAAAGACTGGCTGCTGCAGGGTCAAACACCACTCCAACAAAATTTCTCATTTATTATATACCATGACTCCTACTTAAGCCTTGATCGGCACTACTGCAATGCTTGGGTTTTTCTCCCAGGGGTCATTGTGGTTTCACAAGCCTTGTGCCAGACATGAATGCTAACACATGCTAGAGACAAAACCAATGGTATCTTTCTTTGGGAATAATAAAAGCAATTCTTCAGTATAACTAGATGTAGGTAAGATACAAATAAAAATCAATTTAAGAGGTTTACCTTCAGATTTTTGATCATTTCTGTGAGGACTGCAGTCTTGCCAGTGCCAGGAGCGCCAGAAATGTAGAGGCTACCCCCAGTTCTGGCAGAAACATGTCTGTTGAGGAAAGTGTTAATCTCAGCTTGTTCTTTCTCACGACAAACAACTCGTTCTGGCTGTGCAGTGTTCAGTACTTGCTTTGTTTTGTGATAACAGTGGTTGGCTAAATAAATAAAAAAGAAGAAAAGTTAAAAATATTCATTAATTACATATAAGCAGCCATTTTTCTGCTGGAGGCAAATCAAGTGGAACCATAACATTTAGAAGGGTCTGAGTAAAGTATAATTTATATTCGTTAACATTCTGTACATCAAAGTTCAGCTATTTTTCAATGATTTATTTTAAAATTTTCTTTGAGCACTGGCACATAATTAGCATCCTTTGGGACGGTGGTGAAAAACGTTATATGCCAAAATGCATTTAGTGAAAATATTTATGAAGCGGAAGAGTCCATTGTGTCAAATGGTGGGTTGGAGATATATTTATCAGCAAAATTGTACCTTTAAGTGGAAGAGTATTGTTACAGAAAAAGTCACTGCTCATTATAAAGATAGATACTAAAATATTAATAGAAAAAAAATAAAGACTTATGTCATCAACTCACCATCAGGATTTTTTTTTAGAATCTCTCGACGAGAAGGGAGCTTATATTCTTCTGCAGGTTTTGGAGATGACTTCACAGAAGTCTTTTGAGGACTGGATTGGACAGGAAACAAACACTTTTGAGTTTTGGAAGGTGATCCCAAGAGAAGAGGATCTATCTTTCGTTTCTGTGGACTCGTCAGAGGACTGGATGGGAGGGGAAATAAACATTTTTGAGTCTTGGAAGGTGACCCGAAAATAGAAGAATGATCTTTCTTTCGTTTCTGTGGAGAACACTGGTTTTCATTTGTTACTCCTGATGGTGGCCTACTGCGGCTTCGTTTTTCTGGAGAGTAACACTGCTTCACGGGGCTGTTCAGTTGGCTCTGCGGGATATTTTTGATTGGGGAGAGACACTTCCGACTTGAAATGGGACTAACTGCAACATTTTTACGACAAGACACTCGCTGGGGAGTGAAGGACCCATTGTCATCACAGGAAGAGATTTCTACAAAATGAAAAAGAAATATTTTTTTAAAGAAATCTACACAGGAAATATTTTGCATACATAAACTCCAGAATCACATTTTTAATTTAGAACATATGTGGAGGTTCATTTGTGATTTTAAATCTATAAAATCAATGAGGGTATTGAATATGAATCGGCCACTTACAGGAGGAAATACTTTTCAACGACCAATTTACTTATTAACACAGATGTAGTTATTCTCACACCAAAGCTCATAAAAAGATGAAGTGTTAAATAATTCCATTTTATAAATAAAACTTAATAGTAGATTATAGAAGCCCTCGGACATGAATGACCAAGAGCCTGCAACTGTGCAATCACAGACACAAGAACAGACATTAAAGTATTATAAAATAAGTTATGGAAAATTCTGCACAAAAGTAATAAGTATTGAAATTAAGAGATTTCCTATTATTTAACTTATTTCTTAAAAAACAAAAGGAACATCAGACCTGCATCATCATCCATGACTGGCTAAACGTTCATCAAAAAGATCTCGAATGACCAAATCCTTCTAAAAACCATCCTTTATATCCACTCAAAATCTCCAAATGCAAAAGGTCAGTTGAATAATCTTGACAAAATCAAATATCACTTGTCATCATCCGGTGACACTTGTTTGAAAAACATACAATCAATGATACATATACAACAATACCTTGAATAGTGTGGTTAAATTGTTCCAGAATTTACAGTAATGTTCAATGGTCTTATAATTTAATGTCTTTTTTACCAGCTTATACTTAGTTACATTAATTTGTACAGCAATAAAAAGAAGGGTACTGCTTTTGGAGTGTGTAGAAGCCCCACCCTTGTTAATGATAGATTAGGACTGTCATTGAACTTTGGAACCAAGGATCATGGAAGAAGGGAAAAAAAGAAAGAGAAAGTGATGGTGCTGTATCTTAGCATTTGAAAAGAACAGTACGACTTACCAGATTTGATGGAAAGTTTGTTTGGCTTCTCACAATAAAGATCTGCTTCTTTTCTACTGCGTCGCGTCACTACACATTTACGGACAGCGAATTCGAGTTTTCTTTGAACTTGAGCCATTTTAGTGCTGGAATAAAAGAAAAAAAATTCATTGAAAATCAAATAGCTTAACCTTTTCAAGACTAAGGTGTTTAATACCTGAATTTTTAAAACGGGTATATAAAAAAAAAGGCCCAAAACATTAACTTTTATTTAATGGTTGAAGAAAACTTACCAAAAATATTCAAAGTGACCGGATACTTTTCGGACAGGCCACATATGTATATGATGTATAAACACATTGGGATGTAATATTAAATTCCAAATACTGTTGACACAAAACTTCCCTATTTTTACATATGAACAATCTTTTGTTTATGTTGTCACTTATGAATATGTTTGTGATAAAATGATTTAATTGAATTTCAAATCTGTCATAATATTTAAATTGTATACTTTTCCTAATTTTGTTCTAATTGCTGACTCAGAATATTGCAAACTGATGATGTCTGTCAAAGCAGAAACAAATTTTAAGAGAAGGTTGTGGGGAGGAGGGGGGCAGAAATCAGTTTTTATTTGTAGTGTGTGTGTGTGTGGGGGGGGGATTCAATGTTGTTTACATTTTATATTGATCAGTCTAACTAGGGCCATGGATTCAATTGTGCAGCAAGTTTTAATTTTGGGGTCCCTTTGTGGTTAATTTTAAATGGGCACAATGTAGTGCAGGTGGTTCCGATTGCAAAGGTTCACATCTTTACTTGATGTTAAAAACGGCACACACAAATAAAAACAGTTCAATTTAATGTAATCAAAGCAATAAGATCTACATGAGGCAAGGGTGGGAGTGATTAGTGGTAAACAGCTGACACCTGGGAGTAAAGGCATGGGGGAGCCCACACTAAAACCAAACAGCTTAGAAACTAAATTGGAGAGAAAAACATTAAAGGGATTGGCAAAATTCAGCTCTATCTAAAAAGTGAGTTGGTTAACGTGTCTACTTTTCTATCCCAACCACAAAAGTCTCCCCATGATCCGTCTTAAAAACACCTGCTTGACCAAGGTCTAAAGGATATAATTGATTTTACAGGGAGCGAGGGCAAGGGTTACACAAGCCAGGACAATCATTATCCTAGGTTGCCCTTATTTTGGGGGTAATAACTAGATTTTTCTTCTATTAAAGAAAATAACTAAAATTACTGAGTGAGATAGATATTTAAAAAAAAAGCATTACTTGAACTTATAGAATAGCAGCCAATTCGGCAAATAGAAGCGAATTTAGAAAAGTTTGAGACTTCTCCCCATTCATAAAAAGTTCACATAAGGAGGGGGGGAAGAAAAGGTGATACCGTCAAAGGAAAAAATACCAGTCAAAATCTTTAAAAGTCTAACTTTTCAAAGTTTGTATTTGTATCTCAAACAGAACATATGGAGTCCTGTGGTTTATTATTTAGTTCGAAAAAAAAAAAAAAAAAAAAAAATCCACTCAAAATATTCGGCATCTTTCCAGAGATTTGATTTAAATAAATGTCGATCTTTACGAAATAACTTTTTAAACATTATTCAATACAAAATATAAAGATCGAGGAAAATTAAAAATATAGAACCTTCCCGAAAAGACTTTACATTCCGATTCGCATTAAAATCCCAATATAACCCTTTCAATACCGCCATCTTCATACATCAACAGATTTTAATAACTCAATTCCTTTTGGGCTTTTAGATATTTGTCTCCGAGACTCATTTTTGAAAATCAGAATCGATGAAAAGAATTTAGAACGTAGTTTAACTTTTGGGGAATATAATTAAATTCTTCCAATTAAATAATACTTGACTTAAAGATATTACAAATAAAAATGAATTAATGCAGTTTTTGATCAAAGTTATGCTAAGAAAAATTTGGACAGTACTCAAGATCAAGACTTATCAGAGTAAAATGGTTTAAACAGAAATATTTCGGTTTATAGCATGAATAACCAATAAAAAAAAAAGTAATTAACAATTGAATTCAAAAAATAATTTTGTGCATCAAGAGGAAAAAACAGGGGGGGGGGTACATTAACTTCAGGTCTCTTTAAAAGCATTGAACAGTAGATTATGAAATAAAAATGTTTATACAATTCAAAACTTTTTAAAAATCCAACTATCTCTATGAGTACGATCAATTTTATTATTCCATTATGAGATTATCATGGCGCACTAAACAATGTTAAAGCCCCAATTTAGAAAATATAAAGAAAGAAATAATTTAACCTCTATTTTATATTTTAGTGAATAAAGGAAGTATTTTTATAATTGTAAGAAAGGTTATTTGTGTAGAGTTATAAAAAGTTATGTGAAGATCCGCTTTGAAAGAAATGATTGAACGAAAAGAAAATCACTTTAGCAGTCTTGACGCGATTAGAACTTTGAACAATTTTAATTCCACGACCAAAACTTAGATAAACAACGATGGAT
>VCCN01004776.1:251213-263685 GCA_006491835.1 Architeuthis dux
AGTGTAGTATCTGTATGCTCAATGAAAAGTGTTACACACACACACACACAAAAAGTTACTAAGTGCACAAAATCTTGGCACCCTTGAAAAAGAATGCAGAGTGCTGAAGCTCAAGAAACAAGCTAGGTTCGAATGTGAGTGGGTACATTTCAGTTCTCAGTTACCTCCCTTTGTTGTTCTGCCTTCTGCCATTGTGAACTTTTGATGATATTGTTGGGACAAAAGTGATTTTAGACCAAAGTGATGTAGATGCATGAATAGTGGGTGACAAGCTTTTTTCCTCACTCCAACCACTGTCTCATCATCGTAAAGTTTGGCACTTTTCTACCATTACTTCCAAAGTTTTTTCTGATACTGCAGGTGACTTCGATTGCTGAAAGATAATGTTGCAGTTGTGTCATATCAATTTCATTCCTACATGAACAGATACACAAGTTACAGGCTTTTAAAGTTACTAAGTGCACAAAATCTTGGCACCCTTGAAAAAGAATGCAGAGTGCTGAAGCTCAAGAAACAAACTAGGTTCTCTCTCCAACGTGAGTGGGTACATTTCAGTTCTCAGTTACCTCCCTTTGGTGTTCTGCCTTCTTCCATTGTTATCAGACAAAAGTTCAAAAGCTAATGATGGAAGATAATGAACAAAAGATGGAGGAAAAAAATATTCTTGCTTTGGGTTGTGAGATAAATGCGATAGTGCGGAGGACGAGAACAAAGAATTACTTCAACACTTTCAAGAAAATTTTTTCTTCTTTCATCGAACAACAAGAACATGAAAAATCAGAAATATGTTGAGTAGTGCATCACGCGCATTTAGAGAAGGAATTCCTTAGTCTTCATTTTGTCATTTGTGGAATGATTTTAACTGAGCACATATAATAAATAATGTAAATAAATATAAATAAATACTATTATAAATGGAGAATTCATTCAGTAGCCTTTTTCTGCCTAATATTAGAAACTGTCAACCAAAACTGTCAAAATAGGTTTCTTCAGTTTTCAAGTCGGTCTGGCTGGCTGTGTATGTATCATGCGTACAGGTTTTTAGTGGGGGGTTCAATTTACAATGTAAGTTTATGCTAAATTGATCCCTACTTTGTGCCCGCTTGTTTTTTTTAAATTTGAAAAAAGGTGAGAGAAGTAACTTATTCATTCGTCACCCCTTTTTTTAATTGATCATCCCCAACATGGCATGCTACCAAAAGTTGGTAACATGACAGTTTCTATTGAGTGACAAAGCAGACCTGTCTTCATCTTGATTACTTTTATCATAACATTTCAGCTGCTCAGTTCTCCAACCTTCTTAAGATGAAAGTAGCATCTGAGGAATAAATATTTATTAGAAACCGTCAACCAAAACTGTCAACATAGGTCATCATAGGTTTCTTCAGTTTTTAAGTGATTCTGCCTGGCTGGCAATCTATGTATGTGTACAGGTACATTTATGTTATTGTGTACAGGACACATTCTGCCAGGCTGGCTATCTATGTATGTGTACAGGACACACCAATGAAGCTAGAGGGCTGAAAATTTAAATATTTAGTCCTTATTATGTCTAGAAAAAAAAATGTTTTTTTTGTTGAAAATTCACCCCCAAAATAAGTTTTTAGTGGGAGCGGGTCTAATTTAGAATGTAAGTTTATGCTAAATTGGTCCCTTAGTTTGTGTCTGGTAGCGTTCACACTTGTTTTCTGAAAATTCGGACTTTTTAGTGATCTAACAAAAGGCGAGAGAAGTAAATTATTCATTGATCACCCCCCTTTCCAATTTTTTAATTGATCACCCCCAATACGGCATACTACCAAAAGATATTGGTCACGTGACCGTTTCTATGAGTGAGTAATCAGACCTGTTTTATCAGTATTCTTCAAACCGTCTTTTCAGGATTCTATTCAAAGAACTAAGTGATATACAGGAAACCCTGATTAACGCGGTTCCGATTTTCGCGTTTTCGATTAACGTGCTAATAATATTTTATCCCAAAAATCGAATCGTGAAATTCTTTTCTTTATTAAAAGATTAAGACAACCTTTTAATAAAGAAAAGAATTTCTCTATTCGAATTTTGGGATAAAATATTATTAGCACGTTAATCGAAAACGTGAAAATCGGAACCGCGTTAATCGAAAACACGAAAATCAGAACCGAAAAATCATTTCTAATCTTTTGAAAATTGAAAATTACATTACTTCTCATAGGTTTTGATTATTTCTCAAAGTTTGATTAATGTGGTTTCGATTAGCGCAGCACTTTTTGAGGATGCATTAACCGCGTTAACCGGGGGTTTCCTGTACTCTGTTTTTGTTATACTAGAGAGTATTATTGAGTAAATATGCTGAGCAGATTTTATTGATATGTTGGATCTGTTTTCAGGAATTGTCATTTTCATTACACTAAGCTAATGTCATTCTAACATAAATTGGGAGATAAAAGAGCTGTAATTAGATTAGACACCAATTGTTGTCTTTGCCCAGGAGTAGCAAGTTTTGAATTTCAGAATAAACTTTCCCCAAAAAAGATACGACACAAGGAAGATGTCCATGATAATCAATAAATTGAACAAAGGTTTTATTGCTCTGGCATCCATATATTAGAAACCGTCAACCAAAACTGTCAACATAGGTTTTTTCAGTTTTCAAATCGGTCTGGCTGGCTGTGTATGTATTATGCGTACAGACCCCACCAATGGAGCTAGAAGGTTGAAAATCTCAACATTTACTCCTTATTATGTCTAGAAAAAAAATATTTTTGTTTTTTTAAAGTTCCCCCCATAATAGGTTTTTTAATGGGAGCTTCAATTTACAATGTAAGTTTATGCTTACAAATTGATCCCTTGTTTGTGCCCGCTTGTTTTTTGAAAATTTGGTGAAACAAAGGTTTTATTGCTCTGGCAGCCATATATTAGAAACCGTCAACCAAAACTGACAACATAGTCAACATAGGTTTCTTCAGTTGTTAAATGATTCTGCCTGGTTGGCTGTCTGTCTGCATATGTATGTGTTACACATACAGGCTGCACCAATGGTGCTAGATTGGTTGATTGATTGATTTGTTTAGCGGCATATCAACCACTTGATGGGTCATTTAATGCCAAAATCAGTTTAAAATTCTGAAAGTTGGAGGTTATTTTTTTAAAAAATAGTGTCTTGCGACTTTGTGAAAGGTTATTTAAAATTTTTTAAAGAGTCTTGTTTCTTTAATGAAAGAACAGGTAGCCTCTGTTTGGGTGGTGGTGGGGGTCTTACCTACTGCAGGGGATGCAGTCGGCGAATTCTAGGCCCCTACCGAGGGGGCTGAAAATTTACACATTTACTCCTTATGATGTCTATAAAAAAGAATTTTTTTTTGGGGGGGGGTTCAATTTAAAATGTAAGTTTATGCTAAATTTGTCGCTCAGTTTGTGTCCAGCAGCAATCATGGTTTTTTAAAAAGAATTCAGACTTTTTAGTTATCCAACAAAGGGCGAGAGATGTAACTTATTCATTGATCACCCCTTTTTCCAATTTTTAACTGATTACGCCCAAAAAGGCATGCTGCCAATAGACACTGGACACGTGACGGTTTCTACTGTGGTTAACCAGACCAGTTTTATTTTTTGTTGAATTATCAACTTTTTGTAGAAATTCAATGCAAAGTAGCAGCAATACATTATGCATCATGAGTACATTTTGTTTGTACTTTTGTATCATCAATAAAATTTTGTATCATTGCTGAATTTTGCTTGTACTTTTGTATCATTGATACATTATGCATCATCAATACATTTTAGTTGTACTTGTGCTTGCTATATCTCTGATAAGGTTATTGATGTTATCAATTTAAAAAAAAGTAATATTCATTATATAAAATGAACCCAAGATTAACCAAAGATTAAAGAAAGTGCTGAGGGTGATCAATTAAAAAAAGATGTGAAGAATGAATAAGTTACTTCTCACACCTTTTTTCAAATTTTCAAAAAACAAGCGGGCACAAAATAGGGATCAATTTAGCATAAACTTACTTTGTAAATTGAATAGGTTTTTAGTAGGGGGCACTAAAAACCTATTTTGGGGGTAATTTTCAACAAAAAAAAATGCTTTGTCTAGACATAATAAGGAGTAAATGTTGTAATTTTCAGCCCTCTAGCCCCATTGGTGTGGCCTGTATGCACGATGCATACATAGCCAGCCAGCCAACCAGCCAGCCAGCCAGCCAGCCAGCCAGCCAGTTGGACCGACTTGAAAACTGAAGAAACCCATTTTGACAGTTTTGGTGAGTCTTGGTTGACGGTTTCTAATATAATGATAATAAATATATAACTAGTATCTACCAAAGTACCGTCTGGCAGAGTTATGGAAAATTACTTTGATAGGAACTGCTCTTATCTTCTGAAAGATAATTTCACTTCAGTTACAGACCAATTTCATTGTCATCAACTTTTGTGAATTTCAAGATTTTCTAGACTGATCTTTTCACATTTGTGTTAAGGTATACAGGTTTATCCAGCTATTCGAAAGTAGAGCATTACTATAAAAACCTTTTCTAAGCTGAAATGGTGAAAAGCAAAGAAATAATTACCATTAATTTAAAATGTGTCTGTACGTGATTTATGAAAAGAAAAAGGAGTTATTGTAGTTGATTGAGTATTTACAATATAAGGAGTATACGTTCCAGTTGTTTATTATTCTTTGAGAGAAAAGGTTTTTTGCAGTGTTCTTTATAGATTTTGTTGTTGTTTCTTTTGTTCATTGTAAAGAACTTATTTGCTGGGATGTCATCTATACCTTTTATTATTTTGAATGTTTGCATTGGGTGGGATTCATTTTACCGAAAATCATCTTGTCGAAGTCGGTCTTACTGAACGTTGATTGGTCAGTTTTTTCAGAGCTTATTATTTACCAAAAACAGAGGTTAACTTTTTTTTTCTAAAATGAATGCAATGGGGGTATGTTAATGTTTACAATTTATGAAAACAAAAACATCTATTGTAAATCTGATATTTATTTACGATAAGATTTAGTACTTATAACATTTATCATGTATAAGATTCATGAAGGATAAAAAAGGATTTTATTTATGATCGTATGTGTCTGTATGTGATTGAGTATTTACAAAAAAAGGAATTTTATTTTCATTTTATTTTAGATATTATTTGGATTAACATAGATAATTGTATAGTTCAGCCACGTAGAATTGGATGCGTATATTATTTTAACATATTTTGGCGAAAATTTATGAAATGAAGCGGCAGTAACAATATAATTTACGTATTTACTTCTGTTTTTCTTTTATGAATTCTCTCATTTATTTGTACATTTTCGCCATTTCCAATTCATTAAAAAAATTTGAAATTCTTAAAAAATGTAAATTTAAAAAAAATTAATCTTGCTTTTTTGAACAAGGTTTTAAAAATAAAAAATTGCAAGTAATTGTTTGTGCTTTCAGTAATGTTTTTTTTCACACCAGCTGCCACTAGATGTTAAAGATTTCATAAATTTTCGCCAACATATGTTAAAATAATGTATGCTGTCTAATGAACAACAATTCTACGTGGCTGAACTATACAATTACCTATGTTAAAACAAATAATACCTGAAATAAAATGAAAATAAAATTCCCTTTATTGTAAATACTCAATCACATATAGACACATACGATCATAAATAAAATCCTTTTTGCTGTTTCATCAAAAAAATATCTAAACTGATATCTGATATCTAAAAACAATTTCTTATATCTGAACACAAAAAAAAAATATCTAAATTTAGATATAAAATATCTAATCCGGCAACGCTGGTTTCATGTGGTTATGTGGTAACATAGTCATTTACTATCAGGTATAAGGGGACATAATTATTGTGGCATGCATGCCATAAAATCCTTAATTGTTGCAAACACCTTAACAAGCAGTTAAAGAAAAAAATCATTCATTGATTGTGGCCATAAATTTGGATTCAACCATTTTGATATACAAGGTGCTACCCATAAGTTTGGGAAATTTGATCATGAAAAGATTACTTACACAGTGGTGTAGTGCTAAAATAAGAAGTGAGGGAACGTAGGGCTGCCTGCTCTAGTTATCGTATATCCTTCTTGGTCCGCAGGAGGAAAATCCTGAACTTAGAGTAAAAGGAAGACTCGAAACTCGAAAAAGGTTTATAGAAATATGAGGATATATTTTTATTTGCATCAAATACATTCTGCTGTGGTGGAGAATGAAGAGTGGGAGAGAGATAATGAGAGCCAATTAGACTATTCCCAACCGTGAAACTGGCCCTGTGCTCCCAGGCCCAGCTGCTCTCTGCCTCTCTCTGCCTTTCTGAGGGCCACTCGAACATAGACGTCTACACACTAGGACGCCAAAACCACTAACACCGCTTGAACACAGTCAAATATCAGAGAAAAGGGACTTCTGAAATGGGAGAGTTCTACTACTGAACATAACAGAGTCATAACAGAGTTATCTTTCTTTGTATATAATATATTAACATATTGACAGACCCCTCCGTCTATGGTCCTAATGCTGTGGAAAACCCTCCCCCAAAATCTTTGTTTGCAAAGCTAAGCCATTCATTCATTCATTCATTTGGTCATATACTGGCTAATTTTTCTTATCAGTGCATGAGAATTTTAGTAGCATATAAATACTGAGGGAACAGCATTCCCCCTCCAAAACAAAGTAAGCAAATACTGTTCCCACGCGTTCTTGCAGGACTACACCACTGCCCTAACACCTAATTTCCATCATCTCTTTCAACACAGTACATTACCTACTGGTTGCACACTGGCTCACAACAGGTGCTACTCACAAAGGGTATCAGCAAAAGTCTGTACTACATTCAGTTCATGAACTTTTAGGTAACACCTTGTATGTCTGTGATCTACTTTGATATTACAGGGAGTCGACAAGTTACGAACATCCGACTTACGAACAACTTGTACTTACGAACAAACTGTCATAGAGAAATTTTTATTTTTAATTGAGTTACACACAGCGGTTCGTAATCAAAACATTGCACGTCTTTAGCGGTAAAATTCTAAAATCTGTATTTT
Source organism: Architeuthis dux (assembly GCA_006491835.1). Classification (NCBI taxonomy): domain Eukaryota; kingdom Metazoa; phylum Mollusca; class Cephalopoda; order Oegopsida; family Architeuthidae; genus Architeuthis; species Architeuthis dux. The sequence goes on from VCCN01004776.1 coordinate 258,242, forward strand.
CAGCTAAAACTTTCTAATGCATATTCTTACGATGGCGAGTTATTATTGCTTCTTTAATGGGTTTTATGCATAAAATGGTAATATATACACTATATACTGAGACAAACATTTGATTAACTGATGCTAGATATGCACTGTACATAACTGTTCCGACTTATGAACAGACTTAGGAACGGAACTCGTTCGTAACCCGGGACTCCCTGTATTTAAAAATTACTGAAATTTTATGGAGTCTTGGTACAATGGGTAAAAATCTCTGTAATCTAATAATCAATTGGCTACCATGTGCAAGATGGTGATAATATTCTCTCATGCAGAGGAAGACTCCTTCGATTCTTCCTCGAACCCACATCCCAGTCAACAAGTAAAAAAAATTAATAAATAAAGGGTGTAGGAAAAAAAGAGAGAAGAATGAATAGGCCAGAGGCTATTATCACAAGATTATTGATTAACTCCCATGACCCTCTATTGTAGAAGATGGTAATAATTGAAACCAGAAGAGACCCAGAGAGAGAGAGAGAGAGAGAGAGAGAGAGAGAGAGAGAGAGGGGGGGAAACAGAGAGAGGGCTGTGTGTTTTTATGTTGGCTTTGAGAATTGCAGTAATGTGGTTGGAACTAAGGTATGAAGAGGCTGTAGAGAGAAGACAAAAATAAGACAGAGGCTGGTTAGTCGCTCAATAGAAACCTCGTCTTTTGGCAGCATGCTGTGTTGGGGGTAAATAATTAAAAAATTGGACAGATCTGGTTAGACCAGTGGTTCCCAACCTTTTCGAGTCATTCCCCACTTTTGTCAATAAGATTACTAGTATCCCCTCCTTCCATTTATTAAGATGCAAGAAAGAATAATTTCAAATAATAACTTTATTTTATGTGTAATTAGACAGCTTCATACTAAGAATTAGTTTAATTTTATAATTGTACAGCTGCTGTTACTCAAAGAAAGCAAGCGAAAATAATTAGAACACGTCATTTGAAATTCCAATTTATTGCAAAAAAATAAGAAATCTGCTATTGTAACTGATATACTCATCAATATGATCTATGTTCCTGGTTTTTTGCTACTAGTTCTTCGATTTTTGGATTTATTTGTGAAAGAGCACATCTTAAATCATTCTCAACTTGGAGCTTATTTCGAGCCTGCGACTTGATAGATGGAAGTGCAGAAAACCCTATCTCTAGACTGGATTTTTATTTTTACCTAATAGCCTTATTCTCCCCTTGGACTACCCAAATTCCCCCCTTTCCATTGATTAAGTTGCAACAAAGAATAATTTCAAATAATAACTTTATTTTACGTACAATTAGACAGCTTCATACTAAGAATTAGTTTAATTTTTATAATTGTACAGCTGCTGCTGTGTATTTGTTACTCAAAGAAAGCAAGCAAAAATAATTAGGAACACATCATTTTGTGCAACTAGTTCTTTGATTTGTGGGTCTATTAGTGAGGTAGAATTATTATAGATAGAAGTGCAGAAAACCCTTATTCTCCCCTTGGACTACCCAATACACCCCTGTTGGTAACCAGATTTGGACAGGTCTGTTTAGTCACTCAATAGAAACAGTCATGTGACCAATGTCTTTTGGCAGCATGCCGTGTTGGGGGTGAATAATTAAAAAATTGGAAAAACGGGTGATTAATGAATAAGTTATTTCTCTCGCCTTTTGTTGGGCAGTGATCACTAAAAGAGACCAAATTTTAGAAAAACAAACATGAATGCTGCCAGACACAAATTAATAGACCTATAACATAAAACTACATTGTAAAAGAAACCCCCATATAAATCTATTATTTTGTAGACATAATAAGGAGTAAATGTTTAAATTTTCAGCCCTCTAGCTACATTGGTGTGGCCTGTACATGTGACACATGCATACATAGATACAGAATCCGTTAAAAACTGAAGAAACCTATGACTATGTTGACGGTTTCTAATAAGACAGAGGCTGGTCTGGTTGGATGAAGGCGACTGTAGTGATAAGTATTGTACAGAGACACCAGATCTTTTGTGGTCTGTAACCATGAACATTGCATTTGGGAATGAGGCTTTTATTCTAAAGTAATAGAAGAGTAAGGACCTTATTCTTTGTTTTCAATAAAGATTTGGGCTGGCCCTTCTGGCCACCTTTTTTGGTTGCAGGCATTGGTAGACTGGGCCTAAAATTTCTACCGGGATAACGCGTAAAAGGGCCCACCTAATCCTAAAATTTATCAAAGGAATCAAATAATAGCAATGATTTTAAGTAGGCATATAAAATGCTACATTTCTGCGATATTTTATTTATTAATATTGAATATTATAGATACTATATGAATTAAAATCTTAATCATAAAACAAACAATCTGAGTATTTTATAAAGCAAGCAGCAAGCAATCTAGAAAACTGTGTCAAGTTTTTCACAAGAAAAGGAATAATATCATCAACAGAAATTAAATTAAATAAAATAAAAATGATCGTTAAAAATAATCAAACACACTTCAGTAAGCAAGAAAAATTGCGAAATAGATCTTTTTCTAAGTGAGCATATCTGCCAATAAATATTCTACCATCAAAAGAATGGCCCAACTTAAAGGGGCCCATGGGAGATTTCACAAGAAAAGGAATAATATCATCCAAAAAAATAAAATAAAATAAATATAAAAATGATCATTAAAAATGATGAAACACGCTTCAGTAATTAAGAAAAATTGCGAAATAAATATTTTTCTAAGTGAACATATCTACCAATAAACATTCTATCATCAAAAGAAGGGCCCAACTGAAAGGGGCCCACCGGGACATTGTGTGGTATTCCGATGAGCCAGTCCACCACTGGTTGCAGGAGTTGAAGTTTTAGGCTTAAGTACTTTAAAATTATGGATGTTAGCTTTTGGTGGGGATTAATGAAAAAGCCTCAAAATCTTTCCCAACCAAACAAATTTAAAAACACAAAAGATGAAAATTTGCAGATAATCAGTACTTAAATAATAATTTTTAAAAAGTTAATTATATCTATATTATATCTATATTTATAAAAATGAATGTTTCTAAGGATTACATGAGTATAACACATCACATCAAAATAATTTGAGGGTGTTTTTATTTCAAACATTATTGAAAATGCCAAAATTGATCTGACCTTAAATTGACCAGAGCTTAGCACCACCTATCCTATGTTCATCCTGGGGTTAAGTTACCCTTGTATACAAATTTGCAGCCCATGGGGTGCAACAGTTTGGGAGTCTATAAAACATAAAGTTAGTTAGAAAGAAACAAAGAAAGAAAGATAGAAACATTTGTCTTTATAGTATGTTTATCTTTATATAAATTTGGATGTCTGTTTGTATGTTTGCCTGCGCACCTTTAATAAGAGAGGGGGCAAAAAAGAAAGATGGCCTGGCAGTCCTGTGTGAAAAACCCAGCAGCCAGAAATAGGTCACGGCGAGGATATATGGAAGGGGTGGGCTTTCACCAGAGTTATCTCTACTGTTTGTTGTGTTATCCTTTGTTTTTTTTATATATGTTAGAACACTTCACAAACTGTTTTCACTTACTCCCCCTTCTGATGAGACCAACTTTTTTGCGACCCCTCACTCATTGTTATAAAAACTGCATATTATGACTAAATATTAGTCTTTAGTTGTAATCTAACAGTAACTAAATATATAAACAAATAATGACCAAAGAATTGTTAAAAATTGCAACTTATTTATAATCTAGTTCATTTATGAACAAAATGAATTACTTCTTATACATAAATTACTAAAATGTAGCAAAAACAAAATGTATTTAAAAAGATTATTGAATAGCATTGAGCAATTTTAAAATAAGCACCAGAAGGAGTATATTTTTGTATAGAGATAAATGCTTTGAGAAGCTCTGTGTTAGAATTTACTAAATGAACTTTCAATATTGGGCAACACTGGGTACCTGCTAGACCTGGGTGTGAACGACGTTAATGAGGAAGTAGGGGAAAAAAACTGGACAATTTTTTTCCAAGTGCCTGACAGGGAGGGAACGTTACTGATGGAGTGGGCAAAGACAGACTGTATTAGCCATTTTTCAACTTGATCTGGTCAATATTTTTCCAATTTATCCAATAAAAATCTACGATAGCCAATTATATCTGATAATATGATAAGTGTGATAAAAGTAATTTGTTCTGGATTCTTAGTATATGGTTATTTTCTTTGATAAGTTAGCTGGAAACGGAAAAATCCAGCTGATTTTAGTCATTTTTAAAGATAGTTTCAGCTATCAATAACAAACCATACTTGGCTACACTAGAATCAGAAAAATTTGTTTTAGTTGAATATTCACAAAAAATTAGATAATAATAATTTTCGCAAGTAATTGTTTCTGCTTTCAATCCATAACACCAGTTTTCAGAACTGACTAATACTTTTAATGTTAAAATTGTCATTTATTGTCAATGTTTTTCTTTTTTCGGTTACGATTCGGTCAAGCAAATGTAAATTAAATTTATAATTTAAACAAAGCTGCTCTATAAAAATTTATCTTTTAGTTTATGACTGAAGTCAAAAACTGTAATTATTACAGTGTAATAATAATCTTACTACAGATATTTTCAAATAACCGTATATAGGCAAAAATTTAAAAAATTGATATTTCTCTAGATACTGAATCTGACATTCATTTCTTTTTGAAATTTTAAAGTTTTGATGAAAATTAATGCTTCGAGTGAGACTAATTTTCTGAAAAATTTGTTTTAGTCGAATATTCCCAAAAATTAGATAATAATTTTTGCAAGATTTGTTTCGACAATGGCTAAAATTTTTGTCTTCACAAAATGAAGGATTGCCAAATATTGTTTAGTGTGGAAAGAAATTTTTTTTATAAATTTCATATTATCGGAATCTTAAACCCAAACCTCCTCTTTCAAACATTTCAATAATGGTCACATGAAAAGCTGTGCGTTTCCGCGCAGGTCTGCCCGGGAGTGTGCGCAAATCTGAAATATATCACCTATCCTGTCATTCATCTTGTATATATTCACATATTTTCATATGATATTAACAATACATTACACCATCTATATTCACAAATTTTCATATGATATTAACAATGTATTACACTAACACTACTTTTAATATACACCACATTTTAACCTTACACAACTCATATCCAGACAACAAAAAATCTTCATGAGAAGAAAACATTTCCAGACTCAAGCAGGCTAACATACCCCCCACACACACATAAACAGGCTATACCAAAAATTCTCTCACTCACACACTACTACTTTCTACAGACACCACGTTATTACCAGCACATTCTATCCCAGCATATCCACACACCCACCCTAACCAACACACACACTTTCCACTATACACACATACGCACATATCAAACAGACCATAAACAAAACTTCCACCACTGTAAAGTATATACGCATCAGCTATTCCAACCAATCCACCTTAACTAGAGGTCAACAAAAGTCC
>VCCN01004776.1:294956-309176 GCA_006491835.1 Architeuthis dux
CAACGGTGTATGTTACCAATTTGTATCTGTTGGGATTAACAGACTTTATCTATATTACGAATTTGCCTGTACCAAACATTTTGATAGTTGTAAAACAAAAAATCGGAAGGTGGTCCCGATTGTAAAGTTTGTAACGGATACATATCACACATATGTATTTTGAACTCAAAATAAAATAAGATTACACTCCGGCCATTTAAGTAAAAACATTGACACACATATTTCCACGGAACACCCAGGTTTAGTTATTTCTGCCCACAAGTGATTCGCAACTAACTAACTTCACATGACACGAAAATATCCACAATGTTCTCGATGCGTATTGTACTTTGTCTATCTTAATTAACTTTAGGAAGGTGACAAGAACCACACCGAAAAGCTAACAGTGAATGACTGTCCACACGATATCACCAAAAATGCTCAATGAATTTCAATGCAATTTTGTGGAAGGGTGGGCAATAGGCTACGAAATAAGTGATTAACCTTTGGGACGAAACCATGCAAAAACTCCCAGTCGTCCATTGAATTCAAGTCGTCCATAAATTTCAAAATGGCCGCCCTTAAAGCCCATAGAAAAATTGGCGACATATTTTTTGAAAGAGTTCCCCATGAGGTTTCATAAAAACCTTACTTGATGCTTCTAATAAAAAGTTACCACGGGGCCCCAGTAGAGCTACATGCCAGCCCACACTATATGCCTGAATGAGTTTAACAAAATATTTTTGCGTTTTCTTTTCATATTCGCTCCTGTCTGTCTACACGATATTTCCGAAAATTAGCCTTCCACACAATTTCATTGGGAACTTTTGGAGATATCGTATGGACAGACAGGTGCGAATACAGAAATAAAATGTTACCACGGAACCCCAGTAGAGCTACATATTCGTCCCTGTCTGTCTACACGATATCTCCGAAATTCCCCAATGAATTTCAATGATATTTTGTCTATAGGTAACCCACGTGGTAAGGAAGAAGTGATTAAACTTTGGGGCGGATCCAGGAATTCGTTTTTGATTGAAAGATATTTTTCCGTTTTAATATTTTATACATTTATGTATTTACTCATGTCTGTCTAAACGATGTCTCCAAGTTCTCAATGAATTTTAAAGAAATTTCGTGGCAGGGCGAGGCACGTTGTAAGGAAGATGTGATTGTATTTTGGGGCAGACCTGGGCATTCGTTTCTGATTGAGAGATATCTTCCCATTTTTGTTCTTCCTACATTTCTGTATTCGCTCTGTCCATACGATATCTCCAAAAGTTCACCATGAATGTCAATGACATTTTGTGGAAAGGTTCCCGGTTCGCGGTTGGGAACCACTGGACTAGACTATTAAGTAACATTTAAAATACAACCAGTGTTGCCAACTCGAAAAACATTTTCATGCTCGTTTGACTGTCAAAAAGCGCTAAATTTAAAAAAGAATAGCCAGAAAAGGGCCAATATGTTAAAGCGCAAACGCGCTAATTTAGCGCTTTTTGCATTGCCAAAACAAGAAACGCGCTAAATCGGCAACACTGCATACAACGTGCTCTCCTCAACCGGTAGTCAGTATTGCCAACTTTATTTCACATTTACATCTAAAATTGAGTTAAAAAAAACATCTAAAAACATCTAGATTCTCCAGATATAAAGGGTCGCGGAAAATTTACCGACAACGATTCACCGACAACAAATTACCGACAGAAAATTACCGAGATCTCTAAAATTGCAATACGGTTAAGAATTAAAAAGAATTTACTAGGACGAGAATATATTAAAAGACGCAACCAAAAACATCTAGATTTAGATGAAAAACATCTAAATTGGCAACACTGCCGCTAGTTCGTCAACTCCCGGAATTATTCGTTACTAATCGACAACTTCCGTATCATTGGAAACCGTGTTAGAGCTTCACTATAGCGAAAGAGGAAGGAAGGGAGTTTGACAAAAAAAGCCTTTCCTTGTGTTATGCATATTCACATGTATTTATATAAGTTTAGGGATAAGTTATTTGCCTTGTATGTACATAGTCGTTAGGTAGAGGGGTTAATCGTTGTAGTTTTAACAGTGTTGCCGGTTTCGGGCAAGATTCAGCATGTTTCTTGTTTTGGCAGTGCAAAAAAGCGCTAAATTAGCGCCTTTGCGCTTAAACATTTTGTTCATTCTTTGGCTATTTGGGGGCATTTTTAGTGTCTTTTTGGCTTATTTTAGCTATTTCTTTCAAATTTAGCGCTTTTTGGCAGTCAATATTTTTAGAATTGGCAACACTGATTATTAGATACTTTATATTTGTACTGCAGTTTTTACCCCAAGACTAGTTGTACTACTTTATAACAATCACAGTCTGTCTTTTCATTTAATCCTTAATAATAACAACATCACAGCTGCTGGTTGTCTCTGTAAAGCCTTAGTACTTTTATTAGTATTACTATTTATATTTATACTACTTTAGGAAGATTTATGTTTTGTTTATTTTGCCACATTGATTTTTTAACCAATAAAGCACCATAAAACAGTAAACGCATACAATTTATTTCTCACACACATAAACAACATTAAAACGGCTTTATTTTCTTTCAAGTCCACTTTAATTTTTATTTACATTTTAACAAGTAATGAAATATTTTAATTACTTACTAGATTAGAAATATTATTATTATTTGAGTTTTCACATCAGTAGTGAGTGAGTGACTGGTGGCTATCTCTAGAGATCAAGTGACAGCCAGTCTCCTCAATACTCCAGGACTCTCCTCTGTGTTAGCAACCGTCAATCCAAAACTGTCACCAAAACTGTCAAAATAGGTTTCTTCAGTTTTTGAGTTGGCCTGCCTGGCTATGTATGTATGGCGCGTACAGGCCGCACCAATGGAGCTAGAATTCATGAAAGAAAACAGGTAAATACATAAATTATATGGCTATTGTTACCTTTCCCATTTCAAAATGGCCGCCGTTCCATTTGCAGGGTTAGTGTTTTTTAGGGTTAGGGTTATTGTCGTCTGCTTCTTTTATTTGAAATTCGCCATCTGCGTCTGTTATTCTGAAGCTGGTACGGTGGCTATTTTGAAACGTGAAAGGTAAGAATTGCCTCGGGACCACCACACTACATTGCGACCAATTACTTTAGACGTTCAAAAATATACATTTGAATTCCACACTTTGTTCTAGTTTTTTGGTAATGTCGTTAAAGTAAAGAAAATGACTATTATTAAGTTTTTCATCGACCAAATTTGTGATGTATGTTTTCATCATCCTATGTCATGTCAAAAGAAGGAAACAAAAAGAATGAAGCCATTAAGGAGCGTCCGCGGTTTGCATTTGAAGAAAGGGAAAGTGAAACATAAAAAAAAACAAGAACCATAAGTTCAACGATGCGCCCACCATGTATTGTCAAACTCCAGGACAAAGTCAGAGTTGACTTTACTTTCCTATGTAACAAGAACAATCCACATAAAAAATAGGGGGGTAAACTGACATATAAAATCGGCATTTCATTACCGAGATTTGAACTTGCGATCAGGTGATTTCTAGGCTGGTGTGTTACCACCTGCGCTAAACTGACAAGTCTTACATACCTACAAAATGTATAGTAGAATTACGCAAGGAAGTAGAAGTAGGAGCAGAGTTTGACTCTGGAACAGCCAGGCTTGTTTACTTCTGTATTTCTTTTTGTTTGTGCGCCGTTTTTAACAGCGTGGGTGTGAAACTTTACAATTTACAATCGGGACCACACTGAGCCTAAAACGTACGCAAAAAATGAACCCTATTCCTCCCCTCCCCAAAAAGTATGAAATAAAAAATCGGGCCGAAATGCTCTACCTTTCTTTTAAGGGTCAGTCTAAAAGCTTATGAAATTTACAAAAGTGTATTACGATGGATAAAAATATACAAAGAAAGAAAACATTCAATTAAAAAAAAGCAATATTTCGAAATCTTGATCTGTCATTAAAAGCGCAACAAGATGAATACCGAAGAAGAGTGTTCCTATCGATTTGATTGGCTAACTTTGTAATTCCCGCCTTATTTTGAGATGAATGAATGAAAGAAAGACACACTCCACACTTGAAAAGGGGCGGACGTTGATTTTCTTCATAACGCCAGCCGCAAAGGATGGCGACAAGCCAAGGATTGAATTTGATAACCGCGTGGGTGCGAGCAAGTGTCGCCTTACCCCCCTGCTTAAAAGTTCATTTAATCCTGACCATATCCACATCACCCGCTGTTGCCCGTCGTTCTGTTTGTTTGTTTTTTTACTTTAAACTTGGTAATCTGTTTTTTACTTAATGAAAACCCCTCTTTCGATCCCCCCACATCTCCATTCAGTCTTCTGGCATCAGCAGCACATGCCATTTCCGATTCATAAATTGTACATCACACGTGCTTTTGTTTTCACAAGCATTTAATATCACTCACGAGTGAAATCAATAGTTGCAGGCGGAGCAACCAAGAAGTTGTTGTTGCACATAAATCTTTTTCATTTCCCATTGGAATTGCGATAAAGACCGTCTATTACATCGTGCAACGAGATTTTTGTTCCTGGGTAGTGAGTGTTATTTTCTGATAGCTTATGTGTAAAAAGAAAGTATACACGTGGCTATTATTCCCATCAAACTTTGCTTTTATGGCCAGAACAGTGATATTAATAAATAATTGTTTTTCTTACTTTATGTGATTAAAAATGTTCAAATTCACCAGTTGTCCAATTTTTGGAAAAAAGTAGATTTCAAATTATCACTGTCCTGGTCACAAAAGCAAAGTTTGAAGGGAATAATTGACATTTTCTATACTTTTCAGACATGATCAATTAGAAAATAACACTTATTACCCAGGTGCAAAAAAAGAAAAGTAAAAATATGTTAGTGTTATTATACCATCAACCAAAACTGTCAACATAGGTGTCTTCAGTTATTAAGTGATTCTGCCTGGCTGACTATCTATCTATCCATCTATGTATGTATGCATGTGTCACGTGACAGGCCGCACCAATGGAGCTAGAGGGCTGAAAATTGAAACATTTACACCTTATTATGTCTAGAAAATACTTTTTTTTAAACCCGCCCCCAATAAGTTTTTAGCAGGTGTTCAATTTACAATGTAAGTCCATGCTAAATTCGTCCCTTAGTTTGTGTCCGGCAGCGTCCATACTTGTTTTTTAAAAGGAAATCAAGTTAGTGTTATTATACACCATCAACCAAAACTGTCAACATAGGTTTCTTCAGTTATTAAGTGATTCTGCCTGGCTGACTATCTATCTATCCATCTATGTATGTATGCATGTGTCACGTGTACAGGCCGCACCAATGGAGCTAGAGGGCTGAACATTGAAACATTTACTCCTTATGTCTAGAAAATACTTTTTTTAAAACCTGCCCTCAATAAGTTTTTAGCAGGTGTTCAATTTACAATGTAAGTCCATGCTAAATTGGTCCCTTAGTTTGTGCCCGGCAGCGTTCAGACATTTTAGTGATCACCATCCAACAAAAGGTGAGAGAAGTAACTTATTCATTGATAACCCCTTTTTCCCAATTAGCTAGCAACTCCACCCGTAAAACCTACTTGCTACTGAAACGGTACCAGAGTAGTTACAAACATATTAGTCCAAGGGCCAAGACCACTTTATTTATGTTTTTGGGTGCACAAGGTTTGATTGGTGGCCTAAGTAGATTAAAGTACGAGAATCCAAATATGTAAGTCTTACAACTGTCAGCCTGTGCATTCTGCGTGAAAATCACAACTTTTTATTGAACATATGGGGAAAATCAGCATGAAGAAAAAAAAACGAAAGAAATGAAACCTTATCTCTCAATCAAAGGCGAATTCCTTGATCCGCCCCAAACTTTAATCACCACTCCCTCATCACGTGGCTTACTCTTCCACAACATTTCATTGAGAACTTTTGGAGATATAGTGTAGACAGACAAGAGCGAATACAGTAATGTACGAAAAAGCGATGTAATGTAATGTTTTTCTTTTATTAATTCTCTTATTTATTTTTAGTTTTTCGCCATTTCTATTTTATTAAAAAATTCGAAATTCTTAAAAAATGTAAATTTAAAAAAAAAATTAATCTTGCTTTTTCGAACGAGGTTTTAAAAATAATAAAATCGCAAGTAATTGTTTGTGCTTTCAGTAAGGTTTTTTTCACATCTGCTGCCATTTGATGTTAAAAATTACATAAATTTTCGCAAAAATATGTTAAAATAATGTATGCCGTACAATGAACAACGATTCTACGCGGCTGAACCTATGTTAATCCAAATAATACCTGAAATAAAATGAAAATAAAATTCCCTTTATTGTAAATACTCAATCAACAACAATAAATCCTTTTTCTTTTTATAAATCACGTACAGACACATACGATCGTAAATAAAATCCTTTTTTTTCTTCATATATCTTACACACGATATATGTTATAAGTACTATATCTTATCGTAAATAAATACCAGATTTACAATAGATGCTTTTGTTTTCATAAATTGTAAACATTAACATACCCCCATCGCAGTAATTTTAGAAAAAAAAGTTAACCAGTGTTTTTGGTAAATAATAAACTCTCAAAAAAAGTGACCAATCAACGTTCGGTAAAACCGACTTCGGCAAGATGATTTTAGGTAAGATAAATGCCACCTGTTCACTACATGTGAAATACCATGAAAAATGATCGAGTATTTTGAGGTTTTAATGTCCCATTCAAATATGCAGACATACAATTCCATTAATACAGCAATACCTTGAATGGATTTGATTTAGTACGGTTAAGGTATTGCTGTACAAATTAATGTAACTAAGTATAAGCTGAAAAAAACAACACATTAAATTATAAGACCATAAACAGTACGGTTTTGAACAGTACGCAACATTTTGGAACGAATTAACCGCACTAATTAAGGTATACTACTTAAAACTAGTCAAATTTAATTAAAGATAATGTGTTACAATTACTTCATCCAATAATAATTGATTTATTAAGATTACTAGTTCTCATACGTACGTGAAAGCAACAAAAATATGGCGCCGAGTCCGATGCTGATGTAAAGAGTGAGTTTAAAAGTGTAAATCAACATCTGCTAACCCATAAAGTCTTTTGGGCGGATTGGTAAAAGCAGTTAGGCGTAAACTAGACTCCCTCTGTCAATGAGGGTGTGAGTTCGATTCTCACTTATTCTTTATTATCCGACCTCGCTGTCATTCGTTGCCGTAGAAACAACGGCCTAAATTTAAAGTTGTATATATATAAAAAAAAAAACTGAAATTACGATGAAGGTAAAAACTAGTCAAATTTAATTAAAAATAATGTGTTACAATTACTTCATCCAATGATAATAATAATACAGATTTAGCTGATTGTTTGTTTTTTTGTACTAAAGTTCTTGCAGCAGATTCTGTGTAGGTCTGATTAATCTCCTAACAGGCAGAATATGTCTCCTTGTTATATGGTGCCGTCTTGTCTGTGGTGCATGTTGATGTGTTGCACTGTTGTTGTGACTGTTCTTCCTCCCAGCCCTTCTATCCAATTATTGTAGCCCCAATTATTTACTGCTTGGGTAATATACAACCCTGATCCCCCCTCTCTATCCCTCTGTTTTTCTCTTTCTTTTCTCCCCTCCCCCAATTAGATCTTTGTAAACATTTCGGTTGATAGATTTACTCATTGGGTTCATCGAGGGGTAAATATGCCTGGCATTTTTAAATAAAAGACAATTTTTTTATTTCCCTGTTCCTTACAGGCAAATCATCACAAAGTGGAGGATATTCAAATATAATTATTTTGTGACAACCTATAGTATTTATTTATTAAAAAACGTCAACCAAAACTGTCAGCATAGGTTTCTTCAGTTTTTAAGTGATTCTGCCTGGCTGGCTATGTATGTATGTGTCTTGTGTACAGGCCGCATCAATGGAGCTAGATTTACTCCTTATTATGTCTAGAAAGAAAACGTTTTTTTGATTTTTGAAAATTTCCCCACAAAATAAGCTTTTAGGGAGATGGTTCAATTTACAATGTAAGTTTATGCTAAATTGGTCCCCTAGTTTGTGTCCGCCAGCGTTCACGCTTGTTTTTTTAAAAAATTCAGACTTGTTAGTGATCCAACAAAAGGCGAGAAAAGTGATTTATTCATTGATCAACACTTTTTCCAATCTTTTAATTGATCACCTCCAATAATGTTTTTAAAGTTGACGTGTATATATTGTTGGAAATGCCTGCACAAAGAGGCATAATAAATAAATAAATAAATATAGCATACTGCCAAAAGACGTTGGTCACTTGACGATTTCTATTGAGTGACTAACCAGACCTGTTTTTTAAAATAATCTTTATTTGACATCTTTGACTTATGGAGGTGATTATCTGATACTTTATGCTCTTAAGATATGACACCTTTACAGCTTTCAGCACTTTACACATCTGCTGAGCCATATGTGACTATATCAGTGGTCTTCAAACTTTAACTACTTGGGGAAACCTTTTCAATAATTAAATTTGCTAGGGACAAGGGCGGATCCAGAGGGTCTTCCATGGTCTGAAGAATTTTTGCTGAAAATTTTTATTTAATCAGTTTTCAGTGCATTTTCCGAGTTTTAAATCTTTTCGGCTCAGCACATGACAACCCTCAAGACCCTCAGAATTTTTATTTATACTGTTTTCTGAGCATCTTCCGAGTTTTAAATCTTTTCACCTCAACACCTTCAAGACACTTAAAATTATTCTGAAAACTTTTATTTATACTGTTTTCTGAGCCTCTTCTGAGTTTTAAATCTTTAAATCTCATAATTTTTCCGAAAACTTTTATTTATCTTAATTTCAGTAGCTGATATGCCCTGAAATGCAATTCTTTCCAATCTTGGATATATAATTTTCAAAGTTTTCTAGGGGACCATGCCCCCACACAGATCCACCTAAAAGTCCCTACCACCCAATTTTGGAAGACGGTCAGCTCAACAGGCTGGATCCGCCCCTGGAACCCCTTAAAAAACAACTTTTCCTTCTACATATATATATTTACATATATATGTAACTATTGGATTTTAGCCTTGTTTATTGAATTATCTGAATGTTTATAAACCCAAATAGAAAATACACACTCGAATGGAAAAGTAAGAACAAAGCTTACTGAGGAAAAATAGACATATGAATAACTACTGACTGAACAGCGTCTGTGTCATGTAAATAACCAAGATGTTTTTAATTTTAATGTAACTATTAAAAATAATAAGTAGGTAACAAAGAATTATTAAGTATATTGTGAAAATGTCACTTTGTTTCGGAGAACCCCTAGAAAGGTTATACAAAACCCTGGAGTTCCGTGGAACACAGTTTGAATACGTCTGCTCAATGTAAACATGAAACATATGCCCAGGCATCCTATTTAAATCTTTGAATCAGCATACATGAAATACACAACAATTGTGTACTCACATACACATAGATTAGTCCCATTGAAGGGGTGGTATTCATCTTACCGAAAATCAGCTTGCTGAAAGTCGGTCTTAACGAACGTTGATTGGTCACTTTTTTCAGAGTGTACTATTTACCATAGACAATGGTTAACTGTTTTTTTCTAAAATTACAGCAATGGGGGTATATTAGGTAATGTATAGTTGAATCGTTGTTCCTTGGATAGCGTACATCATTTTAACATATTTTGACAAAAATTTATGAAATTTTTAAGATCGATGGCAGCAGGGGTGAGAAAAAAACATTGACTGAAAGCACAAACCATTACTTCCGATTTTTTTATTTATAAAACTTCTTTCGAAAAAGCAAGATTAATTTATTTTTTAAATTTACATTTTTTAAGCATTTTAAATGTTTTTAATAAAATAGAAATGGCGAAAAAAATAAAAATACATAAGAGAATTCGTAAAAGAAAAACAAGTAAATACATAAATTATACTGTTAGTACTGCTTCATTTCATAAATTTTCGCCAAAATATGTTAAAATAATCTACACCATCCAATGAACAACGATTCTACGTGGCTGAACTATACAATTACCTACTTTTCATAAATCACGTAAAGACACATAAGATATATGTTATCAGTACTAAATCTTATCGTAAATAAATACCAGACTTACAATAGATGCTTTTGTTTTCATAAATTGTAAACATTAACATACCCTCATCACAGTAAATCAGTGTAAATAGTACACACAGAAAAAAGTGACCAATCAACATTCGGTAAGCTGATTTTTGGTAAGATGAACCAGACCCAGATTGAAGTTATGTGGTCTCTACATAACTGTAACTTTTCCTTCCCAGTGTATTGATTTTATACTGCATAAATCTAAACAAAATCAATAGGTAACATATGTCAGTATGGTAAACTACTTTTCTTTTACTCTTTTGGCCATTCTAGCAGTGTTCAGTACACACATAAATACAAATGAGCAAAATGACTAGGTTATACACATACACAAGACAAGTTCTCAATTTTTATATGTACATTTTCATGCTTAGTGTTAAGAGAAAGGTGTTTGTTTTTTTTTGTATTTTTTTAATCATGAATGCTCATTATGCAGCTTTAAGAAAATTGCTAGCTTTTTCTTTAACTCTTAAATTCATATAAAAAATCCAAATGCTAAATCAAGGGGAATCACTTCTTATCAGAGTTACTTCCCTTATTTATTTTTTATTCAATTCACAAAAGAGTTCCATTTTTCAAAATTCTACTCGTTGAAGTGTTCTATCCACAGTGTTTAAGAGCGGTTTCAAGCGGATCATGAATTTAAGAGTTAAGATATGTTAGTAACTCTGATCAGAAGCTATTCCCCTTGATGTAACATTTGAACTTTTCCCCACCTCTTGTCTTCCAATGCACCCTTGCCTTCCAACGCACACCTTGAGTCTTCCAGCAACCCCAAGGATATGATTTTTAATAATATAGCATATATTTTGGCAGATAAGACGAGACCCCAATTTAAGTATGTATTCCATGGTTTAGCTCACTGTTTAGTCACTGTTTTTGTATTTGGCCTATCAGAAAACTCTATTTTTGGGGGTGGTTTTTTGGATGCTTTAAGTGTCATCTTATCTGCCAAAATATACAGTACATTTACATAGATAGTGTCATGAAAGTACCTGCTTGAATGTTTTTCTACTTACTATGGCTGGGACAAACTGATTTTCTCAGTCTTCCTACATTCTAAATTAACTCTTAAATTCATGAACCGCTTGATACCGCTCTTAAAGTGGAACTTTTCAATGAATAGAATTTATTTTAATGGAACTCTTTTGTGAATAGAAATAAAACATTTTTTAAAAATTTACCTAAAAGAGAAGTAACTTTGATTAGAAGTTATTCCCCTTGATTTTGCATCCAATTTTTTGTATATGAATTTAAGAGTTAAACTGATAAGTTCCTCTTATAGTCTTACTTTCCTATG
This sequence comes from Architeuthis dux, assembly GCA_006491835.1. Taxonomy (NCBI): domain Eukaryota; kingdom Metazoa; phylum Mollusca; class Cephalopoda; order Oegopsida; family Architeuthidae; genus Architeuthis; species Architeuthis dux. The sequence goes on from VCCN01004776.1 coordinate 306,326, forward strand.
ATGCATTCCCAATGGCTGGTTGTAAATGGAGAGGAAGCAAAGGACATGCAGTGGTGTAGCAAGAGGGGGGCGAAGGGGAGCAGTCACCCCCAGGCACAAAAATGCTGTTGGCCTAAAATTGGCCTTTATTTAATAACAACATTTCAGAAGTAATCATGGAGAATAAAGAATGTTAAATTATTCAAATTAGGTTTTTTGAAAAAAAAATCTTTTAAAAATTAATTTTTGAGCAATTAATTAATTTTTTGGCAGAAACGCAAAGTCTCCAATATATTTAGAAAAAAGAATATCTGGAATAAAAGTCACAGGAAGAAAAGTCACCGAACAAAAGTCACAATGTAGCATTACCCTGAGCTACCTAAACAACGTAATGAGAAGAAAAGTCACAACTAAATAATTAAAACATTTTAGGGGTGTGGACGCCAAAATTATCTTTGCCCCTGGGCGCTGAGAACCCATGCCACTGAGGACAGGATACACATCTTAAATTTCGTGGAATGCACTTTTTTATGGGTTGTGGTAAAATATGAGAAGCAACAGGAAGCAAAGCGAAGCAAAGATATCATTTATTACCAGTAACAATTGCTCTAAACAATGAATGATGCTAACCCTAACACTAAATTATTTAATTAATCACCACTGACCTCTGCATAAAAGCTGTTTTAAACTACATTCTCTTTGCTTCTTGTAATGACAAGCAAAGGGAAGAAACTAGAAGTGAAAGTGAAAGTGAAAGTAATCATTTATCACCAGTAATAATTGCTCTAATCAATAAATAACCCTACCCCTAAATTATTTAATTAATCATTGCAAACCTATTTATTAAAGCCTTTTTTAAATTACATTCCCTTTGCTTTTTGTTGATTTTAGTATTTTACAGGGACTGCTTTTTTACCTTGCTCCACTCTTCTCGGAAGAAAATATGTAGACTTTTAGAGAGGAAGAATTTCAAACACACACACACAAAATGGTGTAACAAAGCAGTAGCTTTTTGAAGCTCCCCGTTGGCAAATCGTCATAAAAGTATGGATTTCAAACTTGCATGGATTCCTTTTGAAAAATGTCCAGGTTCGCTATTCTGTCCTGGAGGTATGTTTTAGAAAAGACATGGGGAAACAAATGTCGAATTTTTAATACATCTAGAATGAGTTGTTCTTCTTTGCTTCTGTGAATGCATGCATTCATATATTGTATTGCCAGGAGATAACAATCTGTTACCACAATGATAAATTAGCACTTATTATTAGAAACCATCAACCAAAACTGTCAACATAGGTTTCTTTCAGTTTTCAAGTTGGTCTGCCTGGCTGACTATGTAAGTATTACACATAGAGGCTGCACCAATTGAACTAAAGGGCTGGAAATTTAAACATTTACTCCTTATTATGCCTAGAAAGAAAGTTTGTTTTTTCACCCAATACTTTTTTAGAGGTGGGTTCAATTTGCAATGTAAGTTTATGCTAAATTGATCCCTTAGTTTGTGTCTGCCTGTTATTTGAAAATTCAGACTTTTTAGTGATCACTGCTCAACAAAAGCGGGAGAAGTAACTTATTCATTATCACCCCCTTTTCCAATTTTTCTAATTGATTACCCCCAACATGGCATGCTGCCAGAAGATGGTGGTTGCATGACAGTTTCCAATGAGTGACTAACCAGACCTGTTTTTAATATTAATTCATATATCTATATCTATATGGTGTCTGAATACATAGTAGCTTTTGCATTAAATTGTGATATGTATTAAGATTACAAGTTGTAAACAATGGCAGACTGTTCACATTTGTTTAATATCACTTTCTCTATATGAAAGCATATACTGATATTGTGTGTGCCCACACACATCTATATATAGGGTGTCCCATAAGAATGTCCTTTCTTACACGTTGTTGCATAAGAATGTCCTTTCTTACACGGGGAGTTGCTTTGTATTGACTCATATTGACTCGTATTGACATTATATTGAAGTTTTAGGATTTTGTTTCAATACAAAGTTACCCCCCTTACAATGGGTAGTCAAGGACGTTCTTACAAGACACCCTGTATTATGCCATTGAACCAGGCAAATTATAAAAAATAATTCTATTTTTATTTTTTCGAATCAAAATAGTCATAAATACAGGACTTTCAACCCTTTCGAGACTCCTGGGTCATATATATATATATCCTGTGGTTTCTATGATTGCTGGGATATATATGTCCCATAGACCCTCTTTGAAGTTTACTGGAATATTTTAATTCAGGGATTAAGTACCTTAATTGGTTAGTCTCAAAAGGTTTAACTCTGCTAAATGTTACTGTGTGATGTTAAATATTACAAGCTTAAAATAAGTCTTAAAAATATGAATACAAAGTGATTTCTTTTGCTGAGATGATAAAAAGCATCATCTATCTCGGATCAGTGAACTGGTTGTGTCTTATCCTCTTTTTAATGTATTTATTTAACTATTCTGGCAACCAAAAACATCTAGATTTAGATGAAAAACATCTAAATTGGCAACACTGGATGGATGTTCTCCAGGGAGGCTAAAGAAAATATTTCTTTCTTTAAAAAAAATAAATAGAGACTAGATTTAGGAAGGTTACTTGATAAATAAACCGTTATGTCTATAAAGTGCATTGAACTGCGGATTCTGAGTGCACGAGTAATCATGTCCTATATACTGGAGATGCCTTTCTCTCAAATAATACTTTTGCGTTTCAGTCTTAAATTGTTTTAAAATAAATCAATAATTACTGCTTGGAATTCATTTTCATTGTAACGCCTTAAATTGTTTTAAAATAAATTAATAACTGGTCTTTTTAGTCACTCAATAGAAACTGCCACATGAACAACATCTTTTGGTAGCATGC
>VCCN01004776.1:313271-325401 GCA_006491835.1 Architeuthis dux
TGTTCCCAATTTGAAATCACAGGGGGGTGCACGGTAGGCCCTGCTGGCCCCCGGCCTATTTTGTTTGCGTTTTTAATCTGTTAATATCTGTCATTATACCAACCTTACAGAACCCCACTCGTAAGACCTTAAAAAAACAGTTTTTCTGAAGATTGTTAGGGTCTAATGGATTAAAAGCCCAACAAATTACTGGCGAAAAAAAATTGTTTCTATTTTTTTTCAACTTGGTTAATGGAAGTCGATCTTTATCAATGTTTTAAATAAAAAGCTATGCAATTCTCCTAGTGAACATATAAATACATTTGGTAAAGATCTACATCGAAAAAAAATAGAAACAATTTATGGAGAATTGCATTGCTTTTTATTTAAAACATTTTAGTTAAACTTTTTAGAGAATAAGAAATACCTATTGTATCAAGAATGTACCAATGTTTCTATTTTTTCCCCGACATGGTTAACGGATGTAGATCTTTGAATCTTGATTGAGAGACAGACACCAATTATATATAAATTGGCTAGGTTGCATAGTGTAAAAATACCATTGTCAGCAGGTGACACATAAACTGTATAACATTGGCATACATTAAAAGTTTTGATCAGCAGATACATATGTGTTTGTGTAAACAGAGGTTACTTCTTATTGCATTTTGTGGCTGGGGTCTTGTGATATGAACACCTGTCAACTTTTTGCCCCCCTCTTTTCTGCTTCTTCACTGCAAGAGGCAAAGTGCAATTGAATATCAAGACTTTTACTCTTTCTGCATTTTTGCATACTTAATAATTACCACAGCATTTGACATAACAAGACAGTTGTGATCTGAATAACTGTATCAGTTTTCTGCTATATATAAAAATAGCATTCCAGGGGAAATTATGAATCACTGCCACCCATATATGCTGTGTTGGGGGTGATCAATTAAAAAGTTGGACTGTGATCACTAAAAAAGGTCTGAATTTTCAAAAAAAGGGAAATTAATTGACAACTTGACAGTTTTAAGATTGTTTGACATGTGTACGTCTATATTTTTTGGTCTGTAACATTTGTCAAGGGAGATAACCATTAAATGCTGACTATAGAGTATTTTCTCTTCTTTTTTTTTGCAATTGCATTAATTAAATAAAAAATCCAGGTTCATTCTGGTTGAAAATAAACAAGACTAGCATTCCAAGGGAAATTATGAATCACTGTCACCCATATATGCTGTGTTGGGGATGATCAATTACAAAGTTGGGCTGTGATCACTAAAAATGGTCTGAATTTTCAAAAAAGAAGCGGGCACAAACTAGTGACCAATTTAGCATAAACATACATTGCATAGTGAACGCCCTCTAAAAACCTATTTAGAGGGAGAATTTTCAAAAATGAAAAAAAACATATTCTCTACTTGTTTAGGGTAGTGCGTGTGCAAAATTTCAAGTTTTTACTATGAATGGTTAGGGTTGGGTGAAGTCTGGATACATAGATAGATACATATAAATGTTAGAACACATGAATAACCTAAACTCAACAATAAACCAGTGTTGTGTGTAGCAGGGATTAAAACAAAACTGTTGGGTGTTAGTATATATCAGTGGCTGTCCATGATAAATGCCCAATGAACCATTTTTAAAAAGTTGATGTTTTCTTTTTTTTAGGGCTACAATACTCATTTTTTAAGGTAATACCAGTGAAAGCCGATAAAACCATGAATATATACAAACCAGAACAATATGAAAAGTTACTGGAAAAAGGCATTAAAAAGACATATAAAAAGGACATAAACATGGACTACAAAAAAATAATCAACAGAGAAGCTAGGAAAATAACAGAAGAATTAAAGATTAGTGAAAGAGTAGCCCAACTACACAAGAAACAAGCATATATTCTACTGAAAGTGGGTAGAATTAGCAAAAAGATAATAGAGCTAATGTTAATGTAATTAGGACTATTATTAAATATATCTGACTCTGAATGAATGTTAATTTAGGAAATACACAATAACAAGGATCGTAACATAGTAATATCTAGATAGAGACAGACTGCCGTAAGTAAGCTAGAGTGCTGATGATAGCGTGTTGATACTAGAGAGGTAGAAAGGGTAATGTTAGCGATGTCCGCTGAATAAGGATCATCATATCTCTCTTTCTCTGCCTGTGCTTGCAGTAAAAGTAATAATGCATGGAAAGGATGCAAGATGCACATGGTAATGTTGCATGCAAATAATAAATACAAATAAGGTTATAACATAATAAAAGTGTATTTATTAAAGATGGCATAACAATAAGATAATTCTCAGCTGTAGAGAATGAAGGAGAAATGCTTGTAAAGAGTTTGGTTTACTAGTTAGTAAGTGTTAAAGAGTCCTTCATTGTTAGAGTGTGTGTATGTATGTGTACGCACGTAAATGAAGATGAGTGTTCTAGATGTTATAAAATATTATAATTCTAAAACTTCGAAATTCTTAAATTTTTTAAATTCATAAAATTCTAATGAATGTAGTTCAGCCTTGTGTATTGGATTGATGTATGCCTTCTGATGGATGTACATGTTATAGCTGTTTAGGCCATTTTCAACATTTCAATTACCCTGATTACTTATTTTATTGAGTTCATTAAAATCACGCTTGCATTTAGTATGGAGTTGTTGTAAGTTCATTCTTCCTTCTTCCAAATATTTTTTTTCTTCAAATGGTTTTTTTCTCCATCCAAATGTTGCTTTTCTACAGTATTTCTTCTATACATAGAGAAAAGAAAGTAATGGCTATGAAAGTATGAATAATTTAAAATCCATAAACAGTTTGAATTTTACACTATTTAACCAGCCTTATTCAAAATACAAGTATTATTTAAACCTACTATGTCGTTAACAAAGAGTGTAACAATGCACCAATGTAGTGCATCGTCAGAATAGTGTTGTGGCAATTCCAGTACCTGACAAGACGTGGACGGCGGTCGTTAGTTCTTGTTCGAGTCTGCCAGATCTTTGGGTCACAGCTGAAAGTGGGAAGGTTGGTCATATCGAAAGATAGGGAGACAATGCCAAAAAGTAGGTGATATAAGAATTTGTTTTATTTGCATTTTTTTAAAAACTGCCCAATCAAAATGAACGACTAGTGCTGGGTAAACTCTGGATACATAAATGTATTTATTGCAAACAAAAAACGCATACCTCGAATTTAATAATTTCAAAACAATAAAGCCACATAATTTAGGGGACTACATGTATTTGAATTATATTAAATGATTTTCTTTAGGAAAGAAACTAAAAAACCTGTTTCAGTGGAAGAGTCCATTGTTGGAATTGGTGGGTAGGAGATATTGTTATTAACAAACTTATTACCTTAAAGTGTCCATTGTTATGGACAGAGAACCAAGAATATCACACTGTTAAGTAGATCTAATCAATTGCATGATAATAATATCCACACCTTTGACTGTCATGGAGTGTATTAAATAAGGTAAAATCTTAAATATATATATAAACTAGTCAATCCCCGTGAAAAAAATTCATGGATATATTTGAATTTCTGTAGAATCTGTAGAATGGAATGTGTCCAGCCCAGTGGGTTATAAGCAGTAGCTCGCTTGGGGCTAGGTGTCAGTTAGCCTAGCAGGAATTCTCCTTGCATGTACTTAACGTAAATAAAAATACTTATTTGAACACAAGTTGTTGACGTCTTCATTTGACGGTTCTATTACATCAACCAAGAATATAACAACTCCTATGTGATGATATTTTTAAAAGAGAAAATATTGAACTTGTTTCAGTGGAAGATCCATTGTTTCAAATGTGTAGGAGATATTTTTATTAGCAAAATTGTTACAGGGAGAAAAAGGTGTGAGGGAGGTGAGAGCCGGTTAGAGGCAGTTACCAGTTTGAGATTTGAATCCAGCAGCGGCAGGTCAGAGGCAAAGAGTTGGCTTCTTTCACCCGGACGGGTGGAAGAAAGGAGACACAACCCTTGATCTTCTTAGTAGTAACTCAGAATAGTGACCAACTCATTTAGAAAACTAAATGGAACAGAATTCCGTACCTCGATGTAGTCCACGAACCGGCCCAGAAAAGAAATTATATCGATGGAAATAAAACCCCAGATTTCCAATTGAAGAACCTGAATTTTGTCGTCTTTTCTCTCCACCAACGTGGGAGAGCCTTTTCTCTGAAATTAATTTCCCTCCACAGAAAGATCAGCTTCCGTCAGCAGACCCAAACCGAGACATCATCATCATCATCATCTCTCTCTCTCATCATCTCTTTCTCTCTCTGCGTGAAGAAACATAGATCGGCGTTATACTACAGTTTTAATGGGGATTAACTTGAAAAATCAATTGGAAACAAATAGTTTCATTACAGAAACAAATGCTGTCAAAAATTGTATAAACAACATTGCAGGTTTTGAATACATTTTGAATACATTTTTTTGTTCTTTTTGAAAAAGTAACATTTTAACTTTAGGACATAAAATGATTTTGAGACTTCTCCAAAATGATGTCTGAAAAATCATTGTTCTAACACAAATGGCTTTTCAGGAATGTGACCTTGAATGTAGTTTCTTGATACACCTTAAAATGTTGATGCCTAGAGCTGCTTAAAACGATATTTCAAGTAAATGTGTTTCATTGTTACTAAATATTTTAGTTGCCTATTTTGTAAATTTATGAACAAATTGTTAATTTTTGTATTTATTTTTTTATTAGATGAAGTATTATAAATCATTAAGATGAAGATAAAAAATAGTCATAACATTAAAATATTTTTGCCTATTATGCTCTCTACTGAATGCTACCTGGACTTTGTCAAATGTTTTCCTTGTTCATGATCCAGAATGTGTCTTCTACTTTATGTTTCACTCATTTTTTTTCTCAAAGAATGCTTTCTTGTGCAAATAATTGTATTGATTTTAACCAGCATTGTTACCCAATTTCTTATTGCTGAATTATATAATGTGTATATGTGTCTGTAATTTTGCACTATTGCACTATAGGCCTATTTTGAGAACTTTTCCTTTAGGTTTAACCTTTGAAAAATCACTTCATCTATTTTCTTTTTCTTTCTTTTATCAATGCAAAATTGTATTTCATATAAATATTGATTTGATGTGCTTGACATTTTATTTTCCTACTTTATGGTTTGTAAATATTTTAACTTAAAGAAATTAAAATTATTAAAGCAGTATTATTTGATTATAAACAGAAAGTTTACAGAGGCGGATTCAGGATTTTGAGGGGGGGGGTCCAAATATATATTTAGGCAATGGATATAATATATTATTGTTTTTAAGGTTAGTTTATGATTACTTGGGTTTTTTATTTATAAAATTTCTTTATATATTTAAATGGTTTGCATTTTTAAACCTTTTAATCTCTCTTGCTTGTAAAATGATGTCTACAGTAATATCAGCAGACCAGATGGAAATCACAGGTATTGTTAGCTACACACTTTAATTTGGAGGGATACTCACAACAGCACCAGAGAATTTTTTTTCAGCTACTGGAGAATTTTAATTAATTTTTTGCACTAAATGATACACTTTCAATTTGTGTATTGTTATACATTAAGATGGGTCCTTAAGAATACTTAATGTGTACCATATTTTATGTGAATAGAAAACCTTGATATGAAAAAAAAATGTCTCATGAATTACAGTAATAACTAATTATGATAGTAATAATCAGTAATGCTTCTTTTGGCCTAATGCCAAAAAACTGAATGTCTAGTTCCAGGGGGCTGTCCCCCCATTGTACTTAACTCTTAAGGTGGAACTCTTCAATAAGTAGAATTAAAAATAATGGAACTCTTTGAATTGAATAGAAAAAACATAGTCAAAAGTGTCATATTTTTAATCAGAATTTATTTTCCTTGATAATGACATTAAATTTAAAAAAAAAATGAACTTAAGAGTTAAAGGGTCAGGGTCAATCCCTAATGCTTGAGGCGTCCCAATGGTAAGTGCCAAGGGAACTGGATTATTCCTGGCACTACCCATATATACTCTTCACACTAAACTTCACCTTGTGTCACATTCCGCCCTTGTGGGGAGGCGAATAAATACAGCTTCTTAATATTGCCATAAAATAGCTTTTATAATCATCATATTGAATAGATTTTTTAGAAAAAAAAATTGTAGATTCAGTTTTTAAAATTTAAGATGGAATTAAAAAACTGAAAAACATAAGGAGATAAAGAGATTAATACTATCTCGTTTGTGTCTGTCAATAGTGGATTATTATAAACTTCTTACAAATTTCTTGGTCAGGATAAATAAATCCTTTTTACTCACAAATAAAAACATGTATACAAAGCAAGTTTTAAAACTTAGCCTTTAAACTCTTAATTGATTTGAATGAAAAGATTTTCCTATTATATTTTGATGTTTAGTCAGGATATGTTTTCATGTAAAAATAATGTCTATGTTCAGAGTTTTTTAAATTTACAGCAAAAAAAATAATGCCTAGATAAAATCTTTTATTTAGGTTGGAATTGATTTGGGTATAGTTAACTCTTCGATTCATATAAAAAGAATTTTTAAATTTTAAACCAAGGAAATAAATTCTGATAGAAGTTACTTCCCTTGCACATTTAAGTAATTTTAAAATTTTTTATTCATTTCACAAAAGAGTTCCATTTAAAAAAATTCTATTCATTGAAGAGTTCCACTGTGTTTAAGAGTGGTTACAAGCGGTCTATGAATTTAAGAGTTAAGACTGACTTTGTGGATTGACTCTATCCCAAATCACCCTGTTCTTTATTAACCTATTACAGCCATTCTCCACAGGAGCCATATGAACCCCTTTCAGACCCTGGCACATTTGAAAGGGGGTATTGACTGAAATAATAATAAATGATTTTCTGTCTTTCTGTTTATGTTGTATCCCTGTTTGAAAGGGAGCCTTGGAACCTGAGAAGAGTTCTTAGGGGGCTGTGGCCAAAAAAAGGTTGAGAATATCTAAACCATTATGATAATTCAGGTGTGATGGCAAGAGGGTGAAAAAACATAATCTAGTTTTTGTTTTTCTCTGACAATAATCATGCTGTTAGTATCTTTTCCTTTTCTTTAAAATAAATGTAAATTTGTAATTGCTTCTTAAAAAGAAATAGATCAATTTTCATTGGCTCTTTGTCAATCCATATAATCAGGCAAAGTCAGTCAAATGGAAAACCATTATCAATCATGACAGAGATAAAAAGGCGTGACTTTAACTCTTAAATTCATAACCACTTGATACCGCTCTTAATTTACAGTAGAACTCTTCTGTGAATAGAATAAAAAATAATGAAACTTTTTTGTGAATAGAATTTGAAAAAAAAAAGAAGATTTACCTAAATGTGGAAGGAGGTAACTTTAATCAGAAGTTATTTCCCTAAATGAAACATTCAAATTTTTTATATGATTTTAACTGTTAAATTCTGATTTGAAACAATTGATTAACTTGAAGGTTAATTTCACTTAATTGAAAATATATCCGGTGGTTCAAGATCCAATATGCTTTTTTCTTTTTTTAATCATCCGCTTGTCCTCAAGGTGTCTAGGGAGCTAGCGATGATGGTTGTATTATTTCATCCATCAGTTTTTATTCTCCTTTATTTTACTTGAATGATTTATTATAATCCACTTCCAGTTTGCTAGGCCCATCTAAGCTTCACCAGAGCCCAGTTAAGCATACATTTCGGGAATATATTCCCTACTCCATCTGTTGCCGGCCTCTGATGCTGGACGAGGAGTTGGACTTTCCCCAGTTTAAATTCAGAATTGTCAGTCTCCTACACTGGTTGCCAACAAAGGCTGAAGAGCTGTGGGGGGAAGAAGAGACGGATTCATGCCTTTTCCAAGAGCATTAATGCAAAGTGAATGCAAACTGTCTCAGCCAAAGTTTGAATTCTGTTTGCCAATTCCATTTTTTATGCTGCTAACTGTTAGGCCACCCGCACCTCTGGTTCTGTATGCAGTCTGTCAAACACTAACAAAGCATCACTTACTGTAACTTCTCAAATATATCTGAACAGGACTTGGTAAACTGATTTAACGAACATAACAAAAACGGTTCTAATAAAATAATAGCAATGATAAATCAAACAGGTCTGGTTAGTCACTCAATAGAAACCGTCACGTGACCGATGTCTTTTGGCAGCAAATTGGAAAAAAGGGGTGATCAATGAATAAGTTACTTCTCTTGTGTTTTGTTAGGCAATGAACACTAAAAAAATTCTGAATTTTTAAAAACAACCATAAATACAGCATGGCACAAACTGGGGATCAGTTTAGCAAAAACTTACATTGCAAATTGAACCCCCCACTAAAAACCTATTTAGGGGAGAATTTAAAAAAAACAAAAAAAAATGTTTTTTCTAGACATAATAAGGAGTAATTGTTGAAATTTTTAGCCCTCTAGCTCTGTTGGTGCAGTCTGTAAAACTCAACACAAAAACTGAAGAAACCTATTTTGACAGATATTTTCTATAGTTTTGAGAAGGGTCATTAATATTCAAATGGTTCTTCGGACGATTGAACTCCTTGTTGTTTGTGTTGTAAACACAATGTTTCGGCAAATCCATTCTTCGACCTTCTTCATGTGTAAAATCCGAGAGTGATGGGGTAAACAGAAGTTTTATTTTTAAAGGGGGGTAACCCTTATAACGCAGGGCCCAGGTGTTTCTGTGTCTTTGTCTTGTCGGGTTTAGGTCTATTGAGGAGTGGAAGCCACATTGGATTGAACTCTGGACTTGTCTGACTAATGCATTTATTCAACATTTTGATGTGAGCTGCTTCTTTGATTTTTCTCTGCTTCCAACATCGTCCTCTGTCAATAATCTGGACTTCCTCCCAGAAAAGAAGATGGACGCCTTTCTCTCTCCATAGACGATTTTTCTATCTCGCCCTTGATTATGGCTTTTTAGACTATTTTCACAGTTTGGTCACAGTTTTGGTCACAGTTTTGGTTGACAGTTACTAACAAATGGTTATCACAGGTTTTTCGCTAAATCGATTCCCTATAAACAATCAAGTAGAACACCATTACGTCCAGAGAGCTATAAGTTTACAAAGTTGGATATAATCAGTGGTACGCAGATAGGGCTCGGTAGTTTGGGGGGTAGGATTTTTTTTTACTACTGTGATAAATGGGTTTCGATCTATTAACGATTTATACAGTATATACAAACATAAGGCTGAATTTACGATTAAATATTATCAAGTGGGTTTGTGTGCGGTAGGCTACAGATCAACAGCAAGTGGAGGAAATTAACAGGGGTCAATGCTTCGAAATTGAACACCTGAAGAAGGCTGTAGAATAGATTGGCAAACAACAGAAACAGCACATAGAGTGAATTTTTGATTTTATTTATTTCTCCCACCCTTATTTTGATATGTTCATTCCCACACAGAAGAGGCATATTCTTTGAATGTTCATGTAACGTTTGCACAAACATTGAAGTGAGGACAAGAACTGTTTGATTGCAAACGTTCCACAAACAGTTGCAAACAGCCAAATGTCATACAAACTGTAGCAGACAGTGGGTGACAGTTGCTTAAGGCTTGTGTTCAAACATTTATTGGGTGTTTGTACATAAACAAAACATGTACAATTTAGACACCCTCTCAAAGCACAATGCAAACAACCAAAACATTATACAAACGGTTACAAACAATAGATGAACGTTTGACTGATGATTGCAAACGGTTGGTTCTGAGTGGGTTCTTTGGTCTTTTCCCTCATAAAATTCAACACAGGATAAAAATTCCACCTAAAGAAAGCACGAGAATGTACTGTACAAAATGTTGTTGGGAGGGGACAAAGGAGATGAAGACGGTGGAAAATATTCCTTGAATATACAGGTTGAACTGGCGGTTGTAGGTATGAACAAAAAATTGCAGTGGGAAATCAACACCTGAAGCAAAAAAGAAATCTTATATAAAAGTTAATTTTATCGTCAAAACCTTTGTTCCATTAGTAGTAGAAGAAAGATTGGATAACATTTTGATATAAAAGTTATTTGTGTACACTCTATAGAACTGGAGATATTTTTGAAAAGCGATGGTATGAAAAGTTATTTCTCTGTAAACAAAAATAATCTTAATAATTTGGATTAGAAAATGTTTAGCCGAAAAAGTTCTCGATTTTAAAAATAATGATTTTTAAATATAATAAATCTTCCAAATTCCTCCAAATACAAAACTTCACAGACAAGATGGCTGCATTTTAGGTGGTTGATGATGCAAACCCATACAACAAACTATTAACACAATTCAGTTGGGGAAAAAAATGATTGAATATAAAATTAACTTAAATTAAATACCTAAAATTGAAATGCAAGCATCCATTATGGTTTCAAATATAACAAGAAATGTTGACATTATCAACCAAAATTATTTGTTATACACTTTTAGCTGCCATTTTTCTTCTTTTTTTTTAATTGATGGACTTTGAAGAGACATGAATGGACCAGACACAAACCTATTTTCTCTTCTGGAAGAGCAGCATTTGAGTGTTTCTTTGAAGGCTTCACATAGTTTTTTTTCTTGTTCTTTGATTTGCAAGCAAAAGGTGAAACAGGCTAAAAGAGATGCACAAATAACTGGCACTGTTGCCATTAAAAACATGATTTTTTTTTTTTACTTGGGCTCATATTTTGAATATTTTAAAATATTTTCTTATTTTTTATGTAAAACTTTTGACAATATTAAGTATTTTTGTGCTGCGGAAAATATTTCTACCAAATTTCCTATCCGTATTAATAAAATCTTCTCTTTTTTCATTGCAATAAAATGATATTTCCAAGTAGTACTGTATTGCATAGTGTTAGATTTGATGTCACAAATACTAAAACTCCACTACTAATTTCATATAGCTGTATTTATAGTACTAGTGTTACATTTACTTGTAACAAATACAAAGGAATATTTTTGGATATTTCCTATGACTATGTACTAAAAGGTCTGGTTAGTCACTCAATACAAACCATCACGGGACCAACGTCTTTTGGCAGCATGTCAGGTTGGGGGTGTTTAATTAAAAAATTGAAAAACGGGTGATCAATGAATAAGTTACTTCTCTTGCCTTTTGTTGAGCAGTGATCACTAAAAAGTATTAATTTTCAAAAAATGTCTGAACGATGCCAGACACAAACTAAATGACTTAGCATGAACTTACTTAGTAAATTGAACCCTCCACTAAAAAAATTATTTTGGTGGGGAATTTTCAAAAAACAGAAAAAAAGGATTTTTCTAGACATAATAAGGAGTAAATGTTTAAATTTTCAGCCCTCTAGCTCCATTGGTGTGGCCCGTACGCATGATACATACATAGCGAGCCAGCCAAACCAACTCAAAAACTGAACAAAACCTATTTTGACTGTTTTGCAAATATCAACCTATTAACGCTCAATTTTAAAATATTGAGCACTATCACCATATACTGGAGACCATAATAGAATTTGGTAAAAATATCTACCAGTGAAATGTTTACATCCAATCAATTTCATCTGAGGTTTTATTAAAAACTAACTGAACTTGTTTGTCCATCGTTTTAAATGGTGGGTAGGAGATAAAAATTGTTTTTAAATCACAATGTGTAAAATGGTTTAACGAATAATAGCTTTTTTTACTAAAACCAAGTTGAATTGTAATTAAAAAAACAACTGAAAGTTAAGGTGGATGTAAATAGTAGTTAAAAATGAATAAAAATAAAATAATAAAATAATCGATCACTTTTTTTACTAAAACTAAATGTAAATAATAAGACTACCATGTAGACATTACTAAAATTGTGATTCAACAAACTAAAAATTAGGATGAATGTAAATAGTAGGCAAAAATTAATAAAAATGGTTTACAATACTTGATTTAATAAAAAAAATAAAATAAAATAATTGTTTTTTACTAAAACTCAAACAGTCATTGCAGTACAAAAGTATAAAAAGAATGTTAGCTTCTTTAGCAGTGATCGGTCAATTCAGTCCTTATGATATGATGCATTTTTGACGGTTAAGTCGTCTTTACTTTTACCCAAACTCCATATTAGATTAGAGTTTTTTGACCCAGGCTCCAGACAATTCATATAGGTGTTTGAAGCAGTGTTGCCAATTTGGATGTTTTTCCTCTAACTCTGAATGTTTTTATTTGCATCTAGATGTCAGAAATTGCTATTTAGATGA
>VCCN01004776.1:326945-340270 GCA_006491835.1 Architeuthis dux
AAGTGCACTCGGCAATGATGAGCAGTCTGCCTCTTTGTTCTCCAGCTCTGTCATCTTGGTGCATCTGATCCAACAGTGTTGCTACCAGACTCTGTCTGTTTCCGTTGTATACGCAAAACTCACTTTGCCTCCTCTCCCTTACCTGTCACCATCATCTTCACCCCTCGCTTTGTTATTCTTTTCCTCCAAATTGATTTGCGAAAGAACGATCTCCGTCAACATCTTTCTTCTATTTCCAAATCCGCAACCTTTCATCAGCTCAAGATTATATAACACAATCTCGTGTCATTTAAGTAGCCTAAATTGAACATATTTGGGACAAATTGCTTGATAGTCCTTCAATCTTTGCAGTTGTATATAGGCAATTTGAGGTTTCTGTATATTCAATATACAGGGTGTCCCTAAAGTTTGGACGCATAGGCAAAATGCATATTTTCAATAAAAGAATTTGAACATTTTATTTAATTGAAATATTAATAAATAACATCTTCAATGTGTTTTCCACCATTTGTGATGCAAAGTTCAATGCACTTTGCGAGATTCACATGAACCCGATGCATTAACGCCACATTTCCGTCAATTTGAGCACATTCATTTATGATGCGTTCCTTCAGGTGTCTTGTATCTTTAATTTTCATTGAGTACACCTTCTCCTTTAGCATACCCCAGAAAAAGTTCAATCCTTCTTCTTTGGACAAACTCATATTTAATCTGTGGGGCAAAAAAAATATAGTTAGTTATAAATAGTGATATTTCCTATGTGTCCAGACTTTAGGGACCCCCTGTATATAATAGAATATATGAATAGCATGTTAATATAAACATGATTTGGTTATTAATTATTAAAAAAATATTTTAAAGATTTTCATCCAGTTTACTTTTGTCCCAAATATGATCAATTTAAGCTACCAAAATGAGGTGAGATCGTGTTATATAATCTTGAGCTGATGAAATGTATGTTTTATCCAAAGAAGTATATTATTATTACAGTAGTCCCCCTTTATAACACAGGTATATGGGTCCAAGAAAGACAACTGCGTTATAACTGAACCATGGATAATCAAAGATCAATTACAAGTTCATCGGTGAACAGAGGTGTTATTTTCATCACAAATCAAAGAAATTATGTGTAAAACATATATGTTAATTGATTGCAAATTGAAGAAATTTAATATTTTAGTCATATTAAATAAGTCTTCTGATGAAATTCTGTTTTTATTTGCATTTTCCTGGACGAGTATGCGACAATACGTATAGGTGAAAATGTTTGGTCCACCTATCAACCATTTAGAAGAAACGTTTTTTTGTCTTTTAAAATACACCCCGCCCCCCCAAAACAGTTTTTAGTGGGGGGGTTCAATTTGCAATGTAAGTTTTTGCTAAATTGATCCCCAGTTTGTGCCATGCAGTATTCATGTTTTGTTTTTTTTAAATTCAGACTTTTTTGATGATCACTGCCCAACTAAATGCGAGAGAAGTAACTTATTCATTGATCATCCCCTTTTCCAATTTATAAATTGATCACCCCAAATATGGCATGCTGCCAAAAGACGTTGGTCATGTGATAGTTTCTATTGAGTGACTAACCAAACCTGTTTTTTTTATGGCATTGAATTTCTCCATGAAGGAACCAGGGATTGAACTTATGACTCCAGAGAGCTAAACAAGCTTAGAAAGAGGAAGCATATTTATCCACTTAGGTATTGTCCTATGCTAGAATGGAATCGAAGAGTCTTTAACTTTATGTGTTCTTCTGAGAAGATGTTCCTTTATGGTGTTAATTTCTATGCTAAGCTTACTGATCTGATTATTTAACAATAGCATATGTGCTGACTCCTTTAATTTTCATTCTTTTTCCACTGCTCTTTCTATTGTTCCATCAGAGGTGGTGTGTTCTCTTTCCCCTCCATATGTAATATACTGTTCCTGATTTCATTCTTACTTTGGACTATAACTTTTCAATCTTCAGGGTGAGGTTGGTTTTTCTTTTTTTGAAATCAAATGTTAGCGACACTGAAGATACATATCCACTCAGATGGTGTAATGGTTAGCATGTCTGTCTCACAGGCAGCAGGTCCTCTGTTCGATTCCCGGTATGAGCGAAGAGTGTAGAAAACTCTTCATTAGGACAAATTTCCCTGTGTGCTAATTGAGTATACTCTAAGCTGTGTGATTTGGGTGGAAATATCCTTTCGGTGGACTTGCATTCTGCCAAGAGGGTGGTCATAAAAACTTGTAAAAATAAAGTCCTGGCCTCAACTTGATTCCTGGTATGAGTGAAGAGTGTGGAAAACTCTTCATTAGGACAAATTTCCCAGTGCACTCAGCAGCTAATTGAGTACATTCTAAGCTGTGTGATTAGGGTGGAAGTATCCCTTCGGTGGAATTGCAATCTGTGGTGGTCATAAAAACTTGTAAGAATAAAGTCCTGGTTTCAACGAGACTTGAAACTTGCAAGGATCACTAAGCTGATGCATGCAACAGAAACCGGGTCTTTGCCACCAGGTGTATACTCCATTAAGTGACGGACCCTTTACTGAAGACACAAAGAAATGTAATATGTGTATGTGTGTTTTCTCAATAGATTAATCAAGAAAATGCAAATATTTAATTACATATAATTATCTGCATCGTTTTCCTACGTGTAATTCACTTGTGTAATTAGGGTGGTTGCACATGCACGTGCATAAGCTATTGCTCTTCTATGTATTTTTTATTTATCTATTCTTATTCCGCTCATTTTTGGCGCCGCTTTCCTCCTACAATTTATGAGATATCAATGCCATATCAACGTTAATTGGTGCGTCTTAATGGTGAGTATTGCGCTTACATACAGTTTTGAAAAAAGTTAAATTTAAAAATCTTTTAGAAGGGGGAGGTTCTATTTACACCCAGTGGCGTGCCTACGGTTTATGTCACCCGGGCGGAATCTAGGACAAATCGGCCGCGGACAAGTTGGCATGGACTGTTCAGACCTGGACAAGTCAGCCGCGGACAACTTGGTCACCAATATTGCAAACCTGGACATTTCAGCCGTGTTTCATTTTTAAAGTCGAAAATGACTATCTAGACGGGATTTAAAATGAAATAGAATCAATATATCTAAATCTAATGCAATTTACAATAATAAGTTAATTCATGTTTGTTGTTCAGTGTTACTGTTTTATATATCTTTTTTCAACTATTTATAGCTAGTTTTTGTTTATTTTCTCGAGTAATGTTATTTAGTTTTTTTATTTATTTAATGCACAAAATAGATAAGAGTTGATTGTAAAATAAAGTTTGTGCAGCACGAAAGTTTTCACGGCGGAGAAATTAAATTGCTGCAATGTGATGAAAGTTTCCACAGAAAACAGTGTTAAAACAAATTTATACTAATATTTAAGCTTTCTGTTTATTTGAAATAACTATGTTCTCTTGCGTTTGTTTTGGCCTATTTTGTGTAGCTGTAGTCGATTTTGTAGAAATCTTCATGTGGTTCACTTGATGTTAATGTTATCAAAAAGTCAGTTATCTACCTATTTAACAAACTCTTTTCCTATTTTTTATCAAATAATCGATCAGTTTATATATTTTGATTCTATTTCATTTTAAATGCTGTCTAGATAGATATTTTTGCCTTTAAAAACGAAACGTGGCTGAAATGTCCGGGGCCGACTGGTCCCGGTCTGAACTGCCCAGGCCGACTTGTCCGGCAGTAACTTATGGTGTCACCCACCCCACCCCGAAATTGCTCTCTTGAGTACTTTCGGAGATATTGTGTGGACAGACAGATCTTTCATTAGAAAAAAGAATTACCATGAAACTATATGAACATTTTTTAGGCAGTCATCTTGGTGTCACCCCCTCTGAAGGTGTAACCCAGCCCCCCCCCACACACACACCTTGGTACACCACTGTTTACACCATAACTATAATGTTAACATGACCCTTAATTTCTGCCATTCATATAGTTTCAAAGTATTCGGTTACTTCCTTTGTGGAGGTTATAAAATTATTTGCGGTAGTAATTTTTTGTTCTTTCATTAATGTTTTTTGGTGGGGTGGGTCTATGCTGCGGTGCAATGACACTTGCAGTTCCTTCAGGAAATGCAGGCTATAGTTAAATTTGTGAACCATTCAGGCTATTATTAATGTGACAAAAAAAAGAATTGATTTTATTTAAATTTTGTGTGTCCAAACCAAAAATCTTTTTCTAATAGACTTGTTTTAGTTTCCAATCATTAAATACCTGCTAACATAGAAGAACAGACACTTCACTGTAGGAATTAGTTGGGTCAAACTGCTCTCGGAAAATATATTTTGAAAGTGACTTAGTGTATCTGGATCGATACAGAAACCAGAACCTCCTGTCAATAATCACAGTATGTGTTCAGTTGTGATTGATCTTTGGTTTGGTCAGTGGCCGGAATCTACCTAACCTTTTCTCCACCAGGGTGTTTTCCAAATCCATCAACAGAGCAGATTAGGATATTGATCGTGAGGCAAGATGGAGCCAATCAATATAGGGCTTTTCAATCTCCTGTAATAAAGAACTTTTCATAAGTTGAATTTCAGTGTTAGTTTTTTGCAATGATGTTAGCTTCTAATTCCACGCTTCCCAAATTTTTATTTCAAATTTAACCAATTTTGAAGCCATATAGGATGAGTATTTGGACATATACTGGCTATTTTTTCTTGTCAGTGAATTGTTTAAATAGAGAATTTTAATAGTATTTAGATACTAAGGAAACAACTTTCCAATGGGCTCCCACAGTGCTTCACCACTGGCCATGACAGTAATTTATGAGAGAGAAGAGGATAATGGAATCTTGTTTTTTATGTTCCATTATAATTCATGTAAACTAGGTTAAATTTTAAAAAAGATGAAGGTAATTCTCTGAAAATATTAATTTCCAAAGAAAAAGCAATTAAATTAATTATCAAATTCTGGGTTCAGTCTTCGGTGCCAGCTTGGTTTGTACTGTATATGCTGGCGTATAAGTCAACTTTTTAAGCATAAAATATTTTCCCTAATGGATCATATTAGTCTGATTAGACCAGTGGTTCCCAACCAGGGGGGAATTTGGATAGTCCAAGGGGAGAATAAGGCTATTAGGTAAAAATAAAAGTCCAGTCTAGAGATAGATACAGGTACAGAAAACCCTATCAAGTCGAAAGCTCCAAGGTGAGAATGATTTAAGATGTGCTCTCTCACTAATAGACTTACAAATCGAAGAACTAGTAGCAAAAAAAAGAACAGAGATTACATTGATGTGTATATCAGTTACGATAGCAGAATTCTTATTTCTTTGTAATAAATTGGAATTTCAAATGTTTTGTTCTAATTATTTTCTGTGAGATTAACAAATACACAACAGAGTAACAAATACACAGCAGCAGCTATACAATTATAAAATTAAACTAATTCTTAGTATGAAGCTGTCTAATTATACGCAAAATAAAGTTATTATATGTTTCCAGTCTACTACTTGAGAAAACCTGCAGTACCCAGCAGGTATAAACATCAACTCAGCTTAGTGAGGCAAAATTGATCCAAATTGATCCAAGTTGTTGATCCTTGTCATTTTACCTAATCCAATTCGCAGAATCATCTGTATGCTTTGGTTGATGCAGATCTTCTTAATACTTCCTCACTGCCCCCTTTCCTCTTTAAAGAGGAGACACTCTTTCTTGTAATTAATTGCTCTTATCGATGCTCCGTGTTGATGTCAAGTTGCCCGGCAGACGTATGTCAATTAGTGAATAAATAATGCCAATTAGCAGATTGGATTTGCATTATGAATGCATTAAGCCCGTCTCAAGTTGCCCATGTAAAACATCTGTGTAAACATTGACAAGTAGAGACACTAAGTGCCTATTACAATTATTATTACAAAACAAAATAAGGCTTAGCCCAAAGATGTGCTTCTTGTTAGAAACCATCAACCAAAATTGTAAACATATTTAACATAAGTTTCTTCAGTTTTTAAGTGATTCTGCCTTACTGGCTGTGCATGTATGTCACGTGTACAGGACACCAGCAACCAAAACTGTAAACATAGTTAACATAGTTTTCTTCAGTTTTTAGGTGATTCTGCCTGGTTGGCTGTGCATGTATGTGTCACGTGTACAGGCCACCATCAACCAAAACTGTAAACATATCTAACATAGGTTTCTTCAGTTTTTAAATGATTCTGCCTTGCTCACTGTGTGTATGTGTCACATGTACAGGCCACAATGAAATAAAACTGTAAACATAGTTAACATAGTTTTCTTCAGTTTTTAAGTGATTCTGCCTGGTTGGCTGTGGATGTATGTGTCACATGTATAGGCCACCATCAACCAAAACTGTAAACATATCTAACATAGGTTTCTTCAGTTTTTAAGTGATTCTGCCTAGCTGGCTGCATATGTGTCACATGTACATGCCATACCAATGGAGCTAGAGGGCTGGATATTTAAACATTTACTCCTTATTATGTCTAGAAAAACATTATTTTTGAAAAAATCCTCCCCCGAAATAAGTTCTTAGTAGAGGTTCAATTTACAATGTAAGTTTATACTAAATTTGTCTCTTAATTTGTGTCCGGCTGCTTTCACACTTGCTTTTTGAAAATTCTGACTTTTTAGTGATCACTGTCCAACAAAAAGTGAGAGAAGTAACTTATTCATTCATCATCCCTTTTTCCTATTTTTTAATTGATCAACCCCCAATGCTGCTAAAAAACATTGGTCATGTGACAATTTCTATTGAGTGGCTAACTAGAACTGTTTTATAGAACACTGATGATCACGTACCTGACTTTTCATAGGGAAAACGGCCACTGGGGAGAAAAAATAGGACTTTGTTATGGGATAAAATCACTTTTTCAAAGATTTTTCAAATACCATTTACAAAAATATTAGACATATTGCCTTCTAGAGAGTGTTTTTACTAATGATATGCATGCAATATTTAAGAATGTGTGTGCATGTGAGCTTCAAATTTTATTTTCCCCGTTTGAGGGTTTGGTAGCAAGCTAGTTTTTTATGGGGTGGAGTCGCTAGACTGCCTTACAGGGCTAAAGCGCTTCAACTGCCCACTGCTATTTACCCACAGCTGGGGTGAGAAGTGGATTCATGCGTTTCCCAAGGACATTAGTACGAAGTGAAAGTAAGCAGTCTCGGCTGAAATTGAAACTGGGTTTGCTGATTGTATTTTCTGTACTGGTAACTGCTATGCCACTCCGCACCACCTTGCTTAGACTTGAACCAAATTTGTGTTATCTATTCATTTTTCAATTTATTGATTTCAAGTTTTCAGAATGATTATAAAACAGGTTTGGTTAGTCACTCAATAGAA
The DNA here is from genome assembly GCA_006491835.1 of Architeuthis dux. Lineage (NCBI taxonomy): Eukaryota > Metazoa > Mollusca > Cephalopoda > Oegopsida > Architeuthidae > Architeuthis > Architeuthis dux. The sequence continues at coordinate 334,270 of VCCN01004776.1, forward strand.
ACTGTCATCTGACTGTCTTTTGGCTTTGTTGGGGGTGATCAATTAAAAATTGGAAAAAACGGTGATCATTGAATAAGTTACTTCTCTTGCCTTTTGTTGCATCACTAAAAAGTCTGAATTTTAAAAAAAACAAGTGCGAACACTGTCGGACACAAACTAAGGGACCGATTTAGCATAAACTTATATTGTAAATTGAACCCCCCCAAAAAACTTTCTTTGGGAGGAAATTTTAACCCATAAGAACCCAGACCCATTTCTACTTGAAAGAACATTATCTGAGATTCTGGATAGGCAAATTGACACACAGTCATGTGACTGCACCAAGATGTTCAGTAGATGTCACTTAGTACACTCCATGAGTTAAAATCAATGATAAAATATAATATTATATAAGAGACTGTGCAGATCAATTAAATTGTATGTGAAACCGGTGTCACAGTGGGTTCTTATGAGTTTTTTAAAAAAAACTTTTTTTTCTAGACATGATAAGGAGTAAATGTTTAAATGTTCAGCCCTCTAGCTCTATTGGCGTAGCCTGTACACGTGACACATACATACATAGCCAGCCAGCCTGAATAACTTAAAAATTGAAGAAACCTATGCTGACAGTTTTGGTTGATGATTTCTAATATTTGAATCCTAAACCCCTGAATGACAAAGTTCCAGCAAACAAATATTTCATGATATGACAATGTAACAGCTTACTTGCTTCTTAATGGCTACACATACCAAAATACGAAACTAAGGATGTTTCTATTTTTGGCTGACATCATGCCTGGCAAGGGCTACACATACCGAAATACAAAACTAAGGATGCTGTTACAATAGCTCAAAAATATGTTATTTTTATTGCTGGTATTTATTTTGAACACACTCTTATAATGATCCTAAAAGTCCTAAACCTTGAGTTCCAGCAAACAAATATTAACTGTCAAAATCTTACCCTATTCATGATATGACAGCATTTGAACATTGACCTAAAATTCTATTTGCCACCCACTCAAAAATAGGTTATTTTTATTGCTGGTATTTATTTTGAACACACTCTCATAATGATAAAAAACTTTTCTTTTTTCTTTTAATAATCATAAATTACTCTCTGCTTAAGTCAACAGTTCATTTTGAAAGTCTGCAGATTGTTAATTAAGCTTAATTCTGTCCAAAACTGGCAATGTTCTTGGCGGCTGGAAGATAATTGGCTAATCAATTGCAGAAAGAAACTGATATGTGTGTTAATTCGACATTTCTTAATCACCACTACCCACAACACTAGTTTATTGTTGGGTTTAGGTTATTCATGTGTTCTGACATTTATATGTATCTATGTATCCTGACTTTGTCCAGCCCTGACCATTCATAGTAGAAACTTGAAATTTTGCACACACACTCTCCTCAACGAGTACAGAAAATGTGTTTTTGTCTTTTGAAGATTCCCCCATAATAGATTTTTAGAGGGGGGGTTCAATATGCAATATAAGTTTATGCTAAATTGGTCACTAGATTGTGCCCGCTTGTTTTTTGAAAATCCAGACCTTTTTTTAGTGATGACAGCCAAACAAAAGGTGTGAGAAGTAACTTATTCATTGATCATCCCTTTATCCAACTTTTTAATTGATCACCCCCAACACAGCATAAATGGGTGGCGGTGATTCATAATTTCCCTTGGAATGCTAGTTTTTCATATTTTTATATTGCAATTATCAAATATATGAATATACTTACTATACTATATCTTAAAAAACAATGGCTTATATGAAATATATGGATAAACATTGCATTTTATATATATGGATAATAGAGATTTGCGTTGCAGTGAGCTTGGAGAATACTGTTCTGTTGACCACAAATAGATTTTTATTATTTTTTTCTTTTTGTTTTTATTACATTTTATATTAGAAACCGTCAACCAAAACTGTCAACATAGGTATTCTTCAGTTTTTAAGTGGGTCTGGCTGGCTATGTATGTGTCGTGTGTACAGGTCGTACCAATAGAGGTAGAAGGTTTAAAATTTAAACGTTAACTCCTTATTATGTCTAGAAAAAACGTTTTTTGTCCCCACCCCTGAAGTTTTTAGTGGGGTGTTCAATTCACAATGTAAGTTTATGCTAAATGTAAGTTTATGCTTAGTTTGTGTCCGGCAACATTCATGCATGTTTTTTTGAAAATTGAGAAGTAACTTATTCATTGATCACTCCCTTTCCCAAGGCATGCTGCCAAAAGACGTTGGTCACGTTGTGTCAGGCATCATTCATGCTTGATTTTTAAAAAATGTTGACTTTTTAGTGAATGCAACAAAAGGCGAAAGAAGTAACTAATTCATTGATCACCCCTTTTTCCAATTTTTTCATTGATCACCCCTAACAAGGCATGCTGCCAAAAGACGTTGGTCACAGTGGGGTGTTCAATTCACAATTTAAGTTTATGCTAAATTGGTCCCTTAGTTTGTGCCCAGCAGCATTCAGGCTTGTTTTTTGAAAATTTGGACTTTTTAGTGATGCAACAGAAGGCGAGAGAAGTAACTAATTCATTGATCACCCCGTTTTCCAATTTTTTAATTGATCACCCCCAACAAGGCATGCTGCCAAAAGACGTTGGTCACATGATGGTTTCTATTGAGTGACTAACCAGACCTGTTCATATTTTTAATATTGTAATTATCAAATATATGAATATATGATAGGTTTTCACTTTTACATGATAACAAATGTCTTAGTTGATCTGAAACTCTACCTTGATTTGTTACATCAGTGATTCCCAAGGTGTGGTCTGCGGTTCCCTGAGGGTGCTGCGGTTAGCTCACAGGGTCGCTGTGGGATATATTTGAAAATTTTAATAATACCAGGCAATCGTAATTCAGTGCGCTGATGCACGGTCACAATAATAGGAAGTGACGTCTAACTGGCACATTCGCAAATCATTCAGTTCATCTAGTGTTGAACTTCACTCTTTCAACACTAGATGGCTCTTGGGCAATAGACAAGGTTTACATTCGGGATTGTTCTAGAGGCCTCATTGAAGATTGAATCTACTGAATGGTTTAGCATGATCAAGCTATTAGGCTAAATTAAGTGTTTAAATAAAAATAATAAGTTTATCTAAATATGAGTAGTTTAATGATATAAATTAAAGTTTTTTTAGATTGTGTATATTTTAGGTTGTAGTCTCCGTATTTAACTGTTGTTCTAATCTGCCGGTCACAATGGTAGGAAGCAACATCTATCTGGCACCTTGCAAATCACTTTGTATATCTAGTGTTGAACTTTGGCATTTCAACGCTAGATGGCTCTCGGTCTATAGACAAGGTTTACATTCTGGAACTTTGTCGAACATTCTCGGTATATAGTAGTTGCCAGAGAGGCATAAGCAAAATAAGCAGCTGCTTACGACCCCATGACCGCCAGAGGGTCACCAAGAGTGAGGGGAGGGCAAGAGGCAGTGGGGGGATCAAAAATTAAATTCTACTTAGGGCCCCATCAAGGCCTGGTAGTTGCATGTAAATAACTGCATATTTTCCTTGGCCTCATTTAAGATTGAATCTACTCAATGGTGGCGAGATCAAGCTATTAAGTTAAATTAAGTGTTTAAATAAATATAATAAATTTATTTAATATGAGTAAGTTAGTAATATAAATTAATTAGCATTCCAAGGGAAATTATGAATCACCACCACCAATATATGCTGTGTTGGGGGTGATCAATTAAAAAGTTGGGCTGTGATCACAAAAAATGTCTGAATTTTCAAAAAAAAGAGTGGGCACAAACTAGTGACCAATTTTGCATAAGCTTACATGAAAATTGAATCCCCCACTAAAACCCTGTTCTGGAGGGGAATTTTCAAAAAAGATAAAAAAAAATCATTTATCCCTACTCATTGAGGGGAGTATGTGTACAAAATTTCAAGTTTTTACTATGAATGGTTAGGGCTGGGTAAAGTCCGGCTACATAAATAGATAAAATTGAACCCCACCTCTAAAACCCTACTTTGGGGGGGAATTTTCAAAAAACATTTTTCAAAAAACATTTTTCAAAAAACATTTGTCAAAAAACAAAAAAAAGCATTTTTGTTCATATCTAAGAATACACCTTTTATATTTTTTTGTGTACATATATTCCCAATATTAAAATGCTGACATATGACGGGCAACACTCTAGTATTATAGAAAGCCCTTACAGCAATTGGTCTAAAACTTAGAATTCATAGCACCTAGCAAATACTTTCTGGCAGCCATTAATCCTTTTTGACTTATAAAAAAAGGATCAGGTGGGAGGTAAAAAAACTAGCATTCCAAGGGAAATTATGAATCACCACCACCCATATATGCTGTATTGGGGGTGATCAATTAAAAAGTTGGGCTGTGATCACTAAAACATATCTGAATTTTCAAAAAACATGTGGGCACAAACTAGTGACCAATTTAGCATAAGCTTACATTGAAAATTGAATCCCCCACTAAAACTCTGTTTTGGGGGATAATTGGGAATATATATAATAGTTGCCAATGAAGTTTGAGAGGTATATGTATTACCCTCCGTCTGTCTGTCTTTCCATCCACCTGTTTTTCTGTCCGTCTGTCTGTCTTTTGATATCTCCAAAAGTTATCAATGGATTTCAATGAAATTTTGTGGAAGGAAGTGATTAAACACAAACCTGCAATAAATAAAAGCAATGTTTGCATACAATATATTATTATTAGAGCATTTTATGATACATAAATTGAGCCCTTAAAAATTAGGTGGAAAACGAAGAAATAAAAGCATTTTATTTTACGGTACGGAAATTGAATTAGGGGTGTTAATATATAGGTTCCAAACAGTGTCGTGGCAAGGGTTCTCAGTGCCCGGGGGCAAAGATGATATTGGCACCCCCACCCTATTTGATTACCTATTTAGTTGTGACTTTTCTTCCTATTATTTTTTTTAGGTAGCTATGGGTAATGCTACATTGTGACTTTTGTTCCATGACTTTTCTTCCTGTGACTTTTATTCTGGGACTATGGTGCTCATTATACTCTTTGTACATGTCCTTGAATGAAATAAGCTCTTGTATTATTTCAGTTTGACTTTGGATGATGTCTGAGTATATGTCTGCCAAGGAGTTTTTGTGCCCCTTCACACTTGCATCCGGTGGCGACTGCCCCCCTTCACCTTCCTCTTGCCATGCCACTGGGTCCAAAAGTCCAAAGGGTACAAAAGTTGAACGGACGATTCTCGAGAACTGCCTGTATTTTTAAGGGACTAAGGCACCATTGTCTTGGGTAGCTATTGTTTTGTTAATATAGAATATCTGGATACTTTTCAGACAGACCCTTTATATATCATAGTTGCATTAATACCAATTTTGTGAGGCATATATGAAATAAAAGAATTTATTCTGAAAATCTCTCATTCTTGAACCGGTTAAGGTCTTATAATCTAATTTTCTAACCACTGAGATGCAACATAGCAACAAATTTATAAATATCATATTTATGATGATGCTAATCACTTCAAAAATTTCTTTGATTATTATTATTATCATGAGCATTATCATGATCATCCCTTTGTGCAATTTCTCCTGAATAGTTTAGCTCAAAATATCTATTGCTAGACTGGCTTTCTCTTTTGCCCGTCTGTGATACCTGGAGAGGGCGACAGTGTTGTTTCCAGTTCAGGCAGTGCTATTGAATGAGGAAATATTGATGTAGCCAAGTGATTGGAGGAAAAGGTGGAGCCTTATGTATTAAAGTCCACAATTAAATGGATGATAATGTTAAAGCTTCAATCATACCACAAACCTAAATGCTACCATTAAGAATTAGATTCTTTAGATAAAAATAAGTCATTCATTTATTATTAAGATTAGCATAACATTTTCATATTTTCTGTCCATCCTTTGTTCTTTTAATCTCATAGATTTAAGTTTGGAGGATTTTGAATTAAGTAGTATTAATACTTATTACTTATTGGTGTATGTTTTTTTGTGTTTGTGTATATATATATTGTGTGTGTATATATATATAT
>VCCN01004776.1:389161-399975 GCA_006491835.1 Architeuthis dux
ACGTTTCAGGGATTTATATATAGTTCTGAACAGTGAAAAAGACACAAACACTGATATATTAATTTTTATTTTTTATCTTTTCTCCCGACCGGTATTGCCCAACTTGGCATCTTCAGGGAAAAATGTTTTTGTGAAAACAATTTTTAATCCATTGTTCTATTAGAAAATTGTTCTTTTTGCAAAACAGTAAAACAAACGCTTCATTTGTTTGTCAAACCTACATTGTTAAGGGAAACAAAACGCTATAGATAAACTTGAGATAACAAAGTAAATATGAACGCTGTGTATCTATAGCAAACTCACATGTTTAAAATTTTGTAGGCTTTAGATATTTCCCTCTAGATGGTTTTAGACTACAACTTCTTTAGGGCCACTTAAACCTAAGTGAACAAATTCTGTTCAGAAAAAGGCTCCCAGGATTTCATTTTCCTTCCAAAAAGTATTAACTGTTGGAAAACTTCAAATAGCTACATATAACTTCCTGAACCATCGCCAGGAGACAATTTTTTTCTCTTAAATAGAAGACAATCCTGTAACTGGCAGTGGGAGATTCATTTCAGCACTTTGACTCTTTTGAAAATTATTATTCAATTTTTTTACATTCACTGCATTTATTTTGATAGGAGTTCAATTTTGTTTTTAGTATTCATATAATATTACATAAAAGATGAATAAAAAAGTTTTTCCAATGGCCGACAAAGATGTATACTCTGTAATAAAAATATGTCAAGATATTTTTACAAACAAGTCTTCGAGTTTCCTTTCTATCCAAGTTCAGGACATTCACCCATTATACAACACTATTTCACTAATGCTCTTCTACATATGTTATATGACAATGTGCTACTTTCAGTTTTGTATACACATTTACTTTCATAATTAGGCATTTACTATATACTAGGGCAGCACCTGTTCCAAAGGTACATGTTGGCATGTTGGAAAGTAAAATGTGAGAAGCAACAAGAAGCAAAGGGTATCATTTATTACCAATAATAAACATCACTCATTAAAATAACGATAACATGAAACTATTTTTTCAGCTATTTGAATAGAAAAATGTAATAGTAATCTCTTGCTAGAGTCAAGGTCAGATTACAATCCAAACACAAAATCCAAATGAAGCCTCCATAACCCAAATGCCCAACGAAGCCTTCACTATCCAAACACAAAACAAAGTCTTTACAATCCAAATGCACAACAAAGTCTTTACAATCCAACCGTAATGCAGGGTATTCACAAAAGACCTGCCTGTGAATCAGAATAAGCAGAATTCATAGCAATTCATGCTGCCTTGCGATTAGTTAGCTCAAAATAAGTACCGATTGGTCTAGAGGAGAGGCAATCAGGATTGGTCACTTGTACTGGCGCACTGGAGCCAACTTCTTTTTCTAGTGGGTGGCACAGAGTTTCCACCACAAAAGGACAGAAAAACTTTTGCTCACCACTGTCAAACAAAGGAGAATTAAGTCCAGGTGAAAGACAATCAAAATGAAGCTATTGGCTGCATTCATCACAATGTACACAATTATTTACCCAATTTAATTTACAAATTTTACAGGAATTCAATAGAAACAGAGCAGTGAATGTAGGAACAGCAATGAGAATGTGAAATTCTTTAATTAATTACATTCCCATTGCTTCTTGTTGCGTCTTGTATTTTACTGGGACCATCCAAATAACCTAAATTATAGAAAATTATAGACATTCACCTTTATAAATTTATCTGCCAAATTTTCAGAAATCAATAGTTATTTTATAAGTATTCATCTTCTGAGGGAGGAGCATGAATGTGCACAAACTGGACCCAATTGCCTGACTTTGCTTGTGTCTAACTAACTAGAATCTAACTATAATTGGAGAAATCTGTGTGTGTGTGTGTATGCACCAAGATAACTCAACAACTGGCCATTGTTCAAAGTTGATATTCACCATATATATTAGTCAGCACACTAGGCGTTGGTTCTCAAGAAATCTAATAAAAATAAATAAAACATCACAGATTATAAATCTTTTATCTAAAATTATAGATCTAGATTAAATATAAAATATCTAGATTGGCAATAGATCTAAATTTAAATATAAAATATCTAAATTGGCAACAGTGAAGAGAAGTAACTGAAATACTTTGAAGCCGTAGTTTCGTAAGACAGATGGAAATTTATTTTATATGATTATTATGGCAGGCTGCTCCACACCATGAAGTCTGATCCCTTCCGAACATGCACCTTTGGAATGGGCACTTCCCTAGTATATAGTAAATGCCTAATTATGAAAATAAATGTGTATACAAAACTGAAAGCAGCACATTACTGTATAACATATATAGAAGAGCATTATTGAAATAGGAAATGTTATCATATAAAATCTAAGATACCAAAAAACATACCAAACACGGTTATCCTTTTTATGCATGCCAGCACATCTTCCCATCATTACTGAGTTCCAAGGGAAGCCACTATTCAACATAATTTTCAGCAAGTCAGTACACCAAAAATTAATAGCAAAATTGAAGATTCTTGCTAATTAATAAGAGGAGAAAAAAATTTAAAATTACTTGTAAAATTGAAAACCCTTGCTAATTAATTGGATGAGCAAGCAACAAGCGAAATGGAAAAAGGTATACATTCTATTTTATAATTAGAAATTTAATAAGAAATATTTCTATGTTTATTTTAAATATCCAATTTTGAAAATGTTGAATAAAATTATCAAAAAATCATTACTTACTGGCATGGCTGACATGTTGAACATTACATTAAACAGGTCTGCTTAGTCACTCAATAGAAACTGTCATGTTACCAACATCTTTTGGCATCATCGCCGGGTTGGGGGTGATCAACGAATAAGTTACTTCTCTCACCTTTTTTCAAATTTTCAAAATACAAGAAGGCACAAACTAGGGATCAATTTAGCATAAACTTATATTGTAAATTGAACCCACCCCACTAAAAACCTATTTGGGAGGAATTTAAAAAAATAAATTGTAAGCTTGGGTTAATGACAGATTAAAAATGCAACAAAATATTATGTACTTACAGAGATCTTTTATTCATATTAATCACCCCAGTCGGTCAAACACGTCTGTCCTACAGAGCTCGTTATTCTCCTCCTCATAACAACAATGAGTAATCGCTGCTCGTTCATCAGATGTAAAACAGCGCCCCCTAGCGGAAGTCTTCTGCCTAAGGGGAATAACACATGATACTTACTTAACAGCATAAATAATAAGGAGTAAATGTTGAAATTTTCAGCCCACTAGCTCCATTGGTGCGACCATATATAGCCAGCCAGACCGACTTGAAAACTGGAGAAACCTATTTTGACAGTTTTGGTTGATGGTTTCTAATAGTCACTTCCATTAGAACTGATGTACTGGTGTGCATAAAAAGTACAATCCTACTAAACATTAAGGACTGCTTAGATGTGGTTCTTAAACGGTGCTGATATTGTCAAATAACAGATTTCTGGAAGAGTGGAATCAGTAGCTCTGTGCTGAACATATCATCTTCTCTTGAAAAGTTTCAAATCTATGCAAAACATTCCAAGGGAAATTATGAATCACTGACACCCATATATGCTGTGTTGGGTGTGATCAATTAAAAAGTTGAAAAAAGGGGTGATCAATGAATAAGTCACCTTTTGTTGGGCACTAAAAAAGGAATTTTCCAAAAACAATTGGGCACAAATTAGTGACCAATTTAGCATAAACTTTCATTGCATATTGAACCCTCACTTAAAAACTATTTAGGGGGGGAATTTTCAAAAAACAAAAAAAACATATTCACTACTCATTGAGGGGAGAGTGTGTGCAAAGTTTCAAGTTTCTACTATGAATGGTAAGGGCTGGGCAAAGTCCAGATACATAGATTGATACATAGATACATATAAATTTCAGAACACATGAATTACCTAAACCCAGCAAAACACCAGTGTTGTGGGTAAGCAGTGATAAATAATTATATGAAAAGCTCAAATTTTGACTTAATAAAAAGTCAGATAGTAACTTTTAGACATGGAATTGCTCTGTGTGTGTTTGTATTTAGACCTATATGAGGTCTGTCCGGAAAAAATCCAGTCATTTAATGAAAAAATAGCCTACCTAGGGTAATGATACCTTAGTCCCCTTCAAATTACTCCCCTTGGGACCTCACATACTTATCCCTTCCACTTTTCAAAACAGTCTGCAAAGTCTACCTCACTGCATTCTCCTTAATCTCGTCCATAATCTGAAATCTCTTTGGGAAAATCCCGAAGTCGAGGGAGCTAAATCTGGATTGTAAGGGTACTGACAGACCTGGGTGATGCGATGTTTTGCCAAAAAACCTGCACGAGATGTGAAGAATAGGAAGGCTCGGTCATTGTGAATGTGACGGTCACACAGTACACAAACTAACTCAATGGCGTCTCACTGCCGACTGAGTAACCCCACTGGAGAGAATCTATCACGCATACCCAGTTTGGTCCTTGTCTGATTGGTTGCCAAGTTACATTGAGGCCACGCAATCGTTTCTCGGGATATTCAAAATGGCTTGATACTTTCCGGACATACTTCATACGGAATGAGTGTACTATTACCCTTTTGAGACCCTGAAATGCTTGAAACACTTGATATTTTCGAAAGCTAAGCGAAACACAGTAATGGACGCCCCCCCACACACACACACTATGATATATTGATCTACATTTTCTTTTTCTTATACCCAATTTTTCCTTGCAGCATTCCATGATTTTCTGTTTAATCCCAAAGCAATTGACTTGTTAACCGCATATTTTGAGAAAGTAGGGAAAAACTGAAACGTATTTTCTTCCTTCTCCTCCTCACCCCCTTCCATTTGATTGGCTATTTCCCATCCTCCCCCTTCCATTTGATTGGTTCTTTCTCTTCACCTCACCCCCCTCTATTTGATTGGTTCTTTCCCCTCTCCCATCTCCCCCCTTCCATTTGATTGGCTCATTTTCTGCACAGAAAATGAGTCTCTTTGGGAGCCACTTGAAAAATGGGAGATCATTTTGGTTGGTTAGGTGTTTTTTAAAATGTTTTATTTTTCTCTTCTTTTGGAAGAAGTGTATTTTCTAAATGTCAAAACAAACTGTGTGATGGACCATTAAGAAGATAGTGTGTAGAAAAAGGTGTTTGATAAATAGGATAATTTAACACACAACTCGAGTTTAAGGTACTTCAGTTCATGTACACACTTCTAAATAGCTCATTAAGGAGGTGGAAAGATAAGATATTGATATTTAGATTTTTATAATAATCTAATGGAAGCTTTTTGGAATAGTCTGGTTATAAAGGAATCCTTTGAATGTATGAAATAACTCTTTTTAGCTATTTTTTCCTTTAGATAATATTACAATAAAAGTTTTTCTGCACTGAATAAGAGTTAATTAAAGAAAGAGGTATATTTGACAACTAGAATAAATTAACCCATCCTGAACTTATGGTTATTGTACATTGTTTAAAATAAAACAATTCAGCTGTTGTACATGAAGAATCTTTCCATTACTCTTTGTGTTATGAATAACACTAAGAGATAGAAAAAGATCAACATGGATCAGAGAACAGACCAAAGTAAAAGATATCATAGAAATAATTAAGAGGCAAAAATGGAGATGGGCTGGATAACTAGCATGAAGTAAGGATAACAAATGGTGCAAATGGTTAACAGATTGGTTCCCTAAAGATAGCAAACACAATAGGAGAAGACCAGACATAAGCTGGAGAGATGAGATAGAAAGGTTTGCAGGTAAGACATGGCAGAGGTTAGCACAGTCATGGTCGACATGGAAAGAGCTGGGAAAGGCCTTTGTCCAGTGATGATGATATGAAGAATGCTTTAAAGTATAAATTTCACAGAACTCATTCATTTTCAGATAAATTGACGGTTTCGACTTTTTTATTTATGATTCCCGGTATGAGCAAAGAATGGAAAACTCTTCATTAGGACAAATTTCCAGTGAACTCAGCAGCTAATTGAGTACACTCTAAGCTGTGTGATTAGGGTGGAGGTATCCCTTCAGTGGACTTGCATCCTGCCAAGGGGGTGGGAGTTGACTCTTAAGAGATGGATGCTTTACTTTTACTTATGCAATATAAAGGGAAGGTGCAGAGTGGCTGAATGGTTAACAGCACAGAGAATGTAATCGGTGAGCTGAGTTCAATCTCTGACTGAGACGCTTTACTACCAATGAAGTTGGAAGAGGTATGTGTATTCACTCATGTTTGGCTGTTTACCCACACAATATCTCCAAAAGTTCTTAATGAATTTCAATGACATTTTGTGGAAGAGTGGGCCATGGGCTAAAAAAGAATTGATTACATTTTTGGGGGTGGATCCAGAAATTTCTTTTTTGATTGAGAGATATTTTTTCATATATTAAAACAATAGTCTGAAATATGGAAAATTAAAACTTACACAGTTAACTCCCCTGCATCATAGCTATATATGAACTGTTTTTCATTCAGTGTAGTTAGTGCATGGCGTTGGCAGAGGTATGTGCTCTTCCCCAAACTTTTTGCAGGTAAACAACAAAAGGAAATAAAGTATGAAAGTAAGAGTTAACCATTTTGAAATGCATTATAGTATCGCTCATAAACAAGTACACCCCTACCACTATGTTATAGAAAGTTAATTTTCTTCCAAACCAAATATAGCAGGATTTTATTATTTCTAGTGGAACATTACACAATCAAAACAGATATTATCAGGTATTATTTATGACCAAATTCTACAACATTGAAAATCTGTTGCCAAAAATATGAATATGTTGCCATGCAAAGATGAGTCCAACACTACGAAAAATTATTTTTGGCAAGTGTTGTAGAGTTTGGTCATAAATGATAACTGATATTATCTGTTTTGATTGTGTGATGTTCCACTAGAAATAATAAAATCCTGCTATGTTTGGTTTAGAAGACAACTTTCTATTAAAAAGTGATAAGGGTGTACTTATTTATGAGCGATACTGTATGCAATTATTAGCCATTCTTACATTGAATTACACCAAAATTGCCCCCAAACCTCTGCATCTGGTTTGGTTACCCCCAAGGAGGCGAGCGAATGTGTATGTTTCGGGCTGCTGCCTTTCCACGAGGGCATATATGTATCTATGTATTCGGACTTCGCCAGCCCTAATTGTTCATAGTAGAAACTTGAAATTTTGCACACACAGGGGATGGGAGCTCAATGAGTAGGGAAGATGTTTTTGTTTTGTTTTTTTTGAAAATTCCCCCCAAAATAGGTTTCTAGTGGGTGGTTCAATTTACAATGTAAGTTTATGCCAAATTGACCCCTTAGTTTGTGTCCAGCAGCTTTCTCACTTGTTTTTTGAAAATTTGTATTAAATATTTTTTAAGCAGTGTCGAGAACAAAAACATAAAAACTGAAATGTTGCGGATCTTTAAGTCACCCTCTTATCTACTATGTATACCCTTGTCCATTTATTTATCTGCTCTGTGCCCCCAAAGTTAGTCATCACCTGCGTCTGGCACTTCACAAATGTGAGTAATTACATTTTTCATTAAAAGAGAATCTTATTATAATTGTTTGTTTCTTTCTATAATGCATTACTTTCGTTCGAAGCCGTGTATGTGTACCTCTGAATTAACCTCAATGATCAGCTTACAGTTTCCGTCTGTAAAATTAATGGCGCATCTTCTGTCTCCTGCTGTTTTAGGCATAGTTCAAGCCAGGGTTAATAATATTCATGAAATCTTATGCCCAATTACCTGCATATAACAAGATGGCGCACAAGATACGCTTAAAAATCACTTGCAAGGCAGACAACTATCAATGAACGAAATATGCTACGGATTTTCTAGTGACAGTTCCTTAGAAGCAATGTTTTGTTAACACTGCCAATGAAGTTGGAAGAGGTACAGGAATACCATGAATAGTGCAGTTTTGATTAGTGCAGGTTTTGATGTAGTACAGTTAAGCTATTGCAGTACGAATAATGTAACTAAGTATAAGTTGAAGAAAGAAAACACATTAATATATAATAAGACCTTGAACAGTGTGGTTTTGAACAGTACGGAGAACTTTGGAATGAATTAACTGCACTATTCAAGGCATACCTGTATATGTATTCACTCACGTTTGTCTGCATGTTTGTTTGTCCACACAATATCTCCAAAAGTTCTCAATGAACTTCTTTGCGATTGAGATATTTTAACCCCAATTGAGATATTTTAAAACCCCTCCCCCCAAGAGTTCTTAAGTGGGGGGTTCAATTTGTAATGTAAGTGTATGCTAAATTGGTCCCTTAGTTTGTGTTTGGCAGTGTTCATACTTGTTTTTTTGAAAATTCAGACTTTTGAAGCGATCGTAGCCCAACAATAGGTGAGAGAGGTGATTTATTTATTGATCACCCCTTTTTCCAATTTTTTAATGCTGCCCAAAAGATGTTGGTCATGTGACGGTTTCTATTGAGTGATTAACCAGACCTGTTGACATTCTTCTTTTTATTTATTGACAAACTTATTTGATAGTTAAAACAATTTTGACGAGGCTTTACGAATAATATAACTAAATATAAGCTGAAAAAAAAACCACATTAATTTATAAGATCCTGAACAGTGTAGTTTTGAACAGTACAGAGAATTTTGCAACAAATTAACTGCACTATTCAAGGCATATATTCACTCACATTTGTCTGCCTGTCTGTTTGTCCAACACAATATCTCCAAAAGTTCTCAATGAATTTCTTTTCGATTGAGAGATATTTTTCCATATATTGAGACATACAACAATAGTCATATTGCAGTTTTTAATGAACTATGATTATGTTAAAATGTTAACTTGTTTGAAACCGTCAACCAAAACTGTCAACATCAACGTAGGTTTCTTCAGTTTTTAAGTGGATCTGGCTGGCTATATGTATCGTGTGTACAGGTCACACCAATAGAGCTAGAGGGCTGAAAATTTAAACATTTACTCATTATTATATCTAGAAAAAAACTTTTTTTTAAGCCCCCAATAGGTTTTTAGTGGGGGGTTAAATTTGTAATATAAGTGTATGCTAAATTGGTCCACGCTTGTTTTTCAAAATTCAGACTTTTGAAGTGATTGCAGCCCAACAATAGGTTAGAGAAGTGATTTATTCATTGATCACCCCTTTTTCCAATTTTTTTCCAATAAGAGACTTTTTCTTTTTATTTATTAACAAACTTATTTGATAATTAAAACAATTCATTCATTCATTTCTTGCTGCTCACAGCCAGGCCCATCAGAGAGTGGAGGGGAGGGCAGGGGGGTGCTTTGGCATGCGTTATTGAGTGTAGTGTAGAGATTGGTCTCCTCCCTGGAGGATTAATAGGATCGCCACGAGAGGTTCTCTACATGATCCCCAGCTGTTATACCCAGTTGGTCACCCATCTAGGTACAGACCAGGCTCGACATTGCTTAACTTTGGTGATCGTACGAGAACCGGTGTGTCCAATGCGATTTGGTTATAACAGTTACAACAAAATACTTTATCACATTCGGATATTACATCTGAAGAAGGCTGAAGAATGGATCGCCTAAAACGTTGTGTTAACAATACAAACAACAAGAAGGAATTCAATTGTTCGAAAAACTATTTGAATATTAATGACCCTTCTGTTTACCACCATCACATTCAGATATTACATCTGAAGAAGGCCATAGAATGGATCAGCCAAAACATTGTGTTAACAACACAAACAACAAAAAGGAGTTCAATTGTCCGAAAAACTATTTTAATATTAATGACCCTTCTGTTTACCACCATCATATTCGGATATTACATCCGAAGAAGGCCTGAGAATAAATCATCTGAAACATTGTGTTAACAACACAAACAACAAGAAGGAGTTCAATCGTCCGAAAAACTATTTGAATAAAATTGTAATTTCTGCACTTGAAGCATCTGGGAAAGTAAAATCAATCTTTTAATAGATATAATTATATACTTTGGCAAACTTTCATTGATTTCTTTTTTATGTGTATTCCAATGCTTGTATTATGACTTGATCTCACCTCTATCCCCACCCAAAGTCATCTTTTTGCTATTCGGGAGATTCTTATGCATAAATATTCTATATTATAGGATTTTGGGTGCGATCTGTTAAAGTTTGCCAGCAATTAAGAATACTGAAATCATTCTGAACTCAATGACGTTTATTTTATTTTATTTTTTCACCAATATCGTGTATTAATCGAGAACAGGCTGCCTCAAACTATTAATCATTGCCACCCACAACACTGGTTTATTGCTGTGTTTAGGTCATTCATGTGTTCTGACATTTATACAGTGGCAAGCAAAAGTGTTCTCTCCCCATGGAATTTTTCATATTTTCTTGCATCACAACCTGTAATCTAAACGGATTTTTAAAAAAAATTATGCCATGCCCCAACACAAAATAGTCGAAATTGGTGAGGTGAAATTTTTGAAAGATCTTCTTTTAAAGATTTTTAGAGAATAAAAAACTGAAAAGTGGTGCGTGCATAAGTATTCAACCCCTTTGCTATAAAGCCCCTAAATAAGATCAGATGCAACAAATAACCTCCCCAAGTCATATAATTAGTTAAATAAGGTTCATCTGTGTGAAATCTGAGTGTCACATGATCAGTCACAGTATTTATACTTCTGCTTTGAAAGGCCCAAGAGTCTGCCACACTACTAAGCAATGGACACCACTAAGTAAGTGCCATCATGAAGACCGAGGTACTCTCCAAACAGATCAGGGACAAAGTTGTGGAGAAGCATAGATCAGGATTGGATCATGGAAAAAAATCCCAAACTTTCCAGACATCCCATGGAGCACTATTAAATCCATTATTACAAAATGG
>VCCN01004776.1:425909-437175 GCA_006491835.1 Architeuthis dux
ATATATATTTATATAAATGGCTTGGCTATGGAAACAAAGATCTTTGTGAGGGGTATTAGGAGCAGTAGGACAATAGACATATATATAGCTGATTTAAAGTAGCATAATGTTATTTTGTGTGATCATTTTGTATCCTTTAGTTCAAAACAGTTAATAGCAGTTTTTAAAAAATTGACAATCATTTTGATAAGAGAGGGTTAAAATTGTTTCAAGTGAAAAAAACAGGATTTTTGAAAGCTTTCTTGTTGACATTTTCTTGCTGTCTCTTTCATTCTATTTCCTAACCTATTTTAACCTTTTTGTGTTCATCATTCCAAACTCTTATGCTTAAACATTGTTTTGCAGCCCTCTTGTGTCACTCGCTGGCTTCCAACATCAATCACAGGAAGATAACAACTTGAGCCAATTCTGGTGTTTTTTCTTTTTACTAGAAATATACAGGATAACCTCAGGTTTGCAGCCATTGATCAAGATTATAAGTGCAGCATCTGTCCAGATAAAATCATGCTACAGCCATCCCTAAGCAGTACAATCAGAGGTCATATCAAGAAGCTACAAATACAAACAGTCACCTGGGTCAGAAAACATTTCTTCTCAAGCAGATCCACTCCTATCTGGAATACGCTATCAGATGCCACATGCTCTTAAAATCCAATCTTAAAACAGATCTCGGCCACCAAATGTTTGATTATGAATTCTCAAACTAAAAATAATATCAAACAAACCTGGCAGCTCCAGAGTCAAATTCTGCCCCTACTTCTATCTCCTTGCGTAATTCTACTATAAACTTTGGAGTTATTTAAGACTTGTCAGTTTAGCGCAGGTGGTAACACACCAAGCTAGCAATCACTAGTGTTAAGTAAGTATTTTGAGTTATTCCCCTTAGGCAGTCGAGTTCTTATTGACTTCTGCTAGGGAGCGCTGTTTTACGTTCTGGTAAACAAGCAGCCATATTGGCATTGTGTTACTAGTAGATGAGAGAGCTTGAGAACACATGTGTGTGTGGTTGACCGCGGTCATTGTATTGAATAAAAGACCTGTAAGTACATCTTCTGTTTGCATTTTTAATCTGTTAATATCTGTCATTAAACCAACCTTACAACTAGGTCATGAGTTGAAATCACAGATGGGGAATGGGGATTTTACATATTGGTTTACTCCCCTATTTTTTGGTGAGGATTGAAAAATGGTCGAAAGTGCTAAATCCAACATGTCTGGACAATATTCACACTCAGACTACAGACATTCATTATTTTGTACATAAAACCAGACAAGTTAACTAAAAGTTAACTTCCCAAATTAAATCATGCTACAGCCATCCCTAAGCAGTGCAACCAGAGGTCACAGAAAGAAGCTACACATTCTAACAGCCACCGGGGTCAGAAAACACTTCTTCTCAGACAGATCCACTTCTATCTGGAACAAGATATCAGATGCAACAGTCTCTTCTCCAAACATAAACATGTTTAAGTAAGTCTAATATTAAAAAAGACATTGGACACCAAATGTTTGAATATGAATTTTCAAACTAAATAACAAAAATAATAATATCCAGAGCAGAAACCCAAAACCACAGTAGGACTCAATTGTTTGATCTAACTAACCTAATATTGTTCTGCTTGAGATACACATATTGTTGTCCAAGGCAGAGTGTCTTTTGTCCTTTCTGAAACAAACAATAGAACAACAGATTTGGTTAGTCACTCAATAGAAACCGTCATGGAACCAAGGTATTTTTGAAGCATGCAGTGTTCGGGGTGAACAATCAAAAAATTTGAAAAAGGGGTGAACAATGAATAAGTTACTTCTCTTGTGATTTGTTTTCATCACTAAGAAGTCTGAATTTTCAGAAAACAAGCGTGAATGCTGCCAGACACAAACTTACATTGAGCAAAAAAATGCTAATACTTTATTTAAAAAAAAAATAAAATAAAATAATCGTTTTTTACTAAAACTCAAACAGTCATTGCAGTACGAAAGTAAAAAAAATGTTAGCTTCTTTAGAGGTGATCGGTCAAATCAGTCCTTATGACACAATGCATTTTTGACAGTTAAGTCATCCTACTTTGCCCTTACATTGTAAATTGCCCCCCACTAAAAACCTATTTTGGGGGGCAATTTTCAAAAAAACAAAAAAAAGAGAAGTTTTTTCTAGACATAATAAAGAGTAAATGTTTAAATGTTCAGCCCTCTAGCTCCATTGGCGCAGCCTATACACATGGCACATAGATAGATAGATAGCCAGCCAGTCAGCCACCCAGTCAGCCACCCAGAATCACACAAGAACTGAAGAAACCTATGTTGGCAGTTTTGGTTGATGGTTTCTAGTAATGACTTGAGCCAATTCTGTTGTCTTTTCCTTTGCATATTGTTGTCCAAGGCAGAGTGTCTTTTGTCCTTTCTGAAACAAACAATAGAACCATTTTAGCATGTTGCTAGAAGACCTTGTATGTGTGTATAGAGAAGCATGTAGATTGCTTGCATTGGCTGTTGAGCACCATAAACAATTACTTTCCAAAAACTGCTTGCTTTTTATTTTTTTGCTTGGCTTATACCTTATCGTGGTTCTTATATTGGAACCAGTTATGACCCGTGAAAAAGCTTCACAGATATTAGAAACTGTCAACCAAAACTGTCAACATAGCTTTCTTCAGTTTTTAGCTGATCTGGCTGGCTATGTATGTATGACATGTACAGGCCCCACCAATGGAGCCAGAGGGCTGAGAATTTAAACATTTACTCCTTATTATGTCTACAAAACACGTTTTTTGTTTTTTGGAAAATCTAATGCTAAACTGGTCCCTTAGTTTATGTCCGGCAGTATTCACGCTTGTTTTTTGAAAATTCTGATTTCTTTAGTGATCACTGCCCAACAAAAGGAGAGAGGAGTAACTTATTCAGTGATCACCCCTTCTTCCAATATTTTAATTGATCATCCTCAACGTGGCCTGCTGCCAAAGTATACTGGCCATGCAATGGTTTCTATTGAGTGATTAACCAGACTTGTATTTGAATTTCTTTGAGATGATTCTTTTAGAAAAGTAATTTCTTCACTTTCTCTCACTTACTTTAAGACTTAATAGTTCACTACTTCAAAGCTGTTAACAGTGTTAATAAATGTTTGTCTTATCAATTTCATCAGGGGTTTTATTAAAAAGTGACTGAATTTGTTAAAATGGAAGAGTCAATTTTGTTCAATTTTGTTTGAGTTGCTATAGAATGTCCTGAAAATATTTATCCTGGTTTCAAATATTTTTTATCTCTTTTGTAAATTAACAAACCTTACCTACCCAGCAGTTAGAATAGAAACAGGTCTGGTTAGTCACTCAATAGAAACCGTCATGTGAACAAAATCTTTTGGCAGCATGTCGTGTTGGGGGTAATGAATTAAACAATTGGAAAAAGGAGTGATCAATGAATAAGTTACTTAGGATGGGCAGTGATCACTAAAAAGTCTGAATTTTCAAAAGGCAAGCTGCCGGTCACAAACTAAGGGATTGATTTCACATAAACTTACATTTCAAATTGAATCCCCCACTAAAAACCTATTTAGGGGGGGAATTTTCTAGACATAATAAGAGGTAAATGTTTAAATTTTCAGTCCTCTAGCTCCATTGGTGCAACTTGAATGCACGACACATACACACATACGTACACACAAGAGGTCTCTCCATAACGAAACCAAACTTTTGAAATAGTGCGCCAGAGATAATTCAGCTTGCTCTGCTGAAATGTTATTTAGCAGTGACCGTTATCAAGCCACGTCAGTTAGTTTTTGAGCTATATGTGTATATGTACACAAAATATGAAAGATGTATCTGGTCAACATTAATTGATCACCCCCAACACAGCATATATGGGTGGCGGTGATTAATAATTTCCCTTGGAATGCTAGTTGTTCTTGTTACAGTGGGAAAACAAAGTCAACTCCCGACTTTGTCCTGGAGTTTGACAAAAGCTACTTAACAGTGTCCATTGTAAATCAGTGCACTTGAGGAATGGATAATTTGCCCCCAATTGCAACATTTTGTATTTTGTGTTAACGATGACAATTAATTAATAGGGGAATTAGGACTTGAGATTATAAATGAGGATCAACTTTCAAATGTTGAGTTCTTTGTTTTCTCTCTTACATAAGTGTATGTCTGTATGTGTGTATGTCTGTATGTGTGCCTGTGTTTATGCCAGTTTGTATGTATGTATATGTGTATATCTGTATGTGTGTAGGTGTGTCTGTATGTGTGTATGTTTGTATATCCGTATGTGTGTATGTCTGTATGTGTGTCTGTGTGTATGTCTGTTTGTATGTATGTCTGTATGTATGTGTCTGTATGTGTGTATGTTTGTATGTATGTTTGTATGTCTGTATGTGTGTATGTCTGTATGTGTGTATGCCTGTATGTGTGCATATGTTTGTATGTGTGTATTGGTATGTTTGTATTTATGTATGTTTGTATGTGTGTGTTTGTGTGTATGTATGTGTATATGTATATATGTGTGTGTTTGTGTGTTTCTTCATGTATGTATGCGTGTTCCTTCATGTATGTGTGTTTGTGTGTTTCTTCATATATATGTGTTTCTTCATGTATGTGTGTGTTGGTGTGTTTCTTCATGTATGTGCATGTTTATTTGTGTGTGTATGTTTGTGTTTGTGCATGTATGTTTGAGTGTGTGTGTATGTGTGTGCGTTTGTTTGTTCATGTATTCATGTTTGTGAAAATGGTTGTGTTTATGTTTGTGTGTGTGGTCCTCTAAGAAACCTCTCCATCTGTTGCTGACAGAAAGCAATATCTCTCTAATGCGCAGACCACTTGATCTTTGGCGATGGCAATTAGCAGTCACTTAAAGGCATTTGTGGAGGGTCTGTTTGTGCCGATGCTGTCTACTGTAAGGTGATAAATCACCCCCAGCAGGGGCTTCTGCTTCTCTGCACTCCCCCTCTCTGAATCTCCCAAACTCTCTCTTCCATGTGTCCTTGCTCTCCAATATGTTAGAGTGCCTATTGAACATTGCCACATTATCTCTCACTTTGATCTCTGTTTCTCTTGCAGATTATGTTATTGTTTTAGGTATTGGATACATTGTTCAATTATTTATTTTAGATTAAATCTTTCTCTGCACGTACCACGCTCACTTTCTTCCTCTTTTGTCTTGTCTAGATGTCTAGATGTGTATATGTGCTAAGTTAGAGCAGCAATGGAGCCATTCAGTGCTGTATACAAATGTATACAAATGTACCCCCCTCCGCGTTATAACGCGGGTGTTGGGATCCAAGAAAACCAATCGTGTTGTAACTGAGCCGTAAAACCCAGGGTTACCAATTTAGCTATTTTGGTGCCAGATCTAGCTATTTTGGAGTTAAAGCTAGCTATTTTGGACATTATATTGCAAACCGCTATATAATATAATATAAGTTTCTCTGAGATTCAGAAAATGGAAATGCATGTAAAAAAAACCAGGTCTGGTGAATCCCTTAATAGAAATCATCACGTGACCAACGTCTTTTGGCTGCATGCCTTGTTGGAGGTGATCAATCAAAAAGTCCAAATTTTCAAAGCGTGAATACAAACTGAGGGATCAATTTAGCATAAACTTACATTGTAAATTTTTTGGGAGGAGGATTTTTTTTCTAGACACAATAAGAAATGAATATTTAAATTTTCAACATTCTAGATCCATTGATGCAGCATACATACATACATAGCCAGCCAGCCAGCCAGGCAGAATCACTGGAAAACTGACGAAACCAATGTTGACAGTTTTGGTTGATGGTTTCTAACAGTCATTAATTAGGTTCAAAAATTAGAAAGGACACTATGACAGGTACAAAGAATGAGAGTGTACCCCAGGTAATCAAATAACAGGTTCTGGTTTGTCCCTCCTGAATTCAACAGCCGTAATGTTGTGATAAGTGTCCACTCGAATAGTGTAATGGTTAGCACATCTGCTTTGCACGCAGAAGGTCCCAGGTTCGATTCCTGGTATGAGCGAAGAGTGTGGAAAACTCTTCAATAGGACACATTTCCCTGTGAACTCAGCAGCTAATTGTGCGCACTCTAAACTGTGTGGTTAGGGTGGAGGTATCCCTTCGATGGACTTGCATCCTGCCAAGGTGGTGGTCATAAAAACTTGTGAAGTATAAAGTCCTGGTCGTGACCAGACTTTAAGCTTGCAAGGATCACTTAGCTGACGCATGCAACAGAAACCGGGTCTTCGTCACCGGGCTTCATACACCATTGGGAGTTGTCTCTTAAGAGACGGGACGCTTTTAATGTTGTGATAAAGATGAGGAAACTGATCCAAAAGAATCAATGTATAATAGTAACATCTCATCTTAGAAATTCAGACAGGAATCGACAGATAAGAACTTACAAAAAATGTTACCAATAAATTTGTATATAGTTGTCTCCATCTCGGCAGTCTTCCAGAATGTAAAAATGTCAGGTCTGGTTAGTCACTCAATAGAAACCGTCACGTAACCAACGTCTTTTGGCAGCATGCCGTGTTGAGGGTGAAAAAGGGCTGTTCAATGAATAAGTTACTTCTCTCGCCATTTGTTGGGCAGTGATCTCTAAAATGGTTTGAATTTTTAAAAAAACAAATAGACACAAATAAGCGATCAATTTAGCATAAATTTACATTGCAAATTGAACCCCCCCCCACTAAAAACCTATTTTGGAGGTGAGTTTTCAAAAAACAAAAAAATGTTTTTTTCTAGACATAATAAGGAGTAAATGTTTAAATTTTCAGCTCTCTAGCTTCATTGATGTAGCCTGTATGCGTGATGCATACATACATAGCCATCCAGCCTGACCAACTTTAAAACTCAAGAAACCTATGTTGACAGGTTTTGTTGACCGTTTCTAATATGTCCTCTGTTCAGACTTTTTGTATAAGTCTAGATTATTGATAGATTTCATTAAAATAGGGTCTTCAGACTGAATAAATCTCTATTTGTTATATAGGCAGGGGAAGATTTGTTGGGTCCAGGAAAGAAAGAAGGCTGGAACTCAGTGTTTATAAAAATATCATATATATTTTTATTCAGCTACATGCACTAATGGTGAAATGCGCAGAGTCGGAGAGAGATAATGAGAGATGATGCAGGGCACACAATCCGGGGCTAACAGGGAAAACTCTGTCTGAACTTTGTGCTTTCTTGGCTCGGCTCTGTCTGTTTTCGACCACACCGTCTGTTCCTTTTATGGCTTCGACACACCCATACATGGTGTGTTATTTCTGGATTTCGTCATCCATGGATTCTGGGGTCCTGTCAACATCCTGTTTTACTTTGACCCCGACACCTGCTGTGTTTCAATCCAATTTCATGTCGTTTGGATTTCCTGCCGTTAGGCTCACACTGAAACACCTGCAACTTTAGTCAATATCCTGTTTTCAGATGCACACACATATGGGGTCCCCTAGGGTCACTTCCACATCCATCCAGGTGTTAGTCCGGAAATGCCAGTATATCATAACATATTTATTTCCAACAATAAACTATGAAAATGAAAAATATTGAAAATTATTTTCAATTTCAGTGTTCTAGATGTTATAAATATTAAAATTCTAAAACTTCAAAATTTAAAAAAAAATTAAAATTTTAAAATTCACATTTTGAACGTAGAGTTGTCTTGTGTATTGGTGTATGTTTTCTGATTTACATGTTATGGCTATTCAGGCCATAATCAACATTTTAACCGTTAGAACGTTAACATCTTGTAAGTATTTTGTAGGTGTGAGCATTATTAAATTATTTTTGATTGGTCAAACAGTTTCAAATTGAACCAATCAAATTGAATCTCTTAAAGAGGCTTCAGTAGTTGTAATGTCCGTTTTCAACATCTTAACTGTTTATTTCCAAGATATTATTGTGTGATAAAACAAACAGATGAAATACTACTGACGATGGCGTAACTGACTTAGGATCTTTTTAAGAGACAGTGCACTAATACATATTATATATGAAACTTGGATTATCTTAGCTGAATTTACTTGATGTATAATTTGGCATTAAGGAAGTAATTCACAGCTAAAAAACGAAAACATAAAAAACTAGTAGCAAAAAAAATGTTACAACCTTCCCAAGGGAAGTAGCTGAACACTTCGAAACTGTATGAATGTCGGAAAGTAAAGTCCGGTTTAGAATTATAGTTACATTGTAAATAGAACCCCCCTCTAAAATCTTAAAAGATTTTTTCAAAACTGTATATAAGCACAATACACAGCATCAAGATGCACCAATTAGTGTTGGAATGGCATTGATATCTTGAAAACTATGGGAGGAGAAGCGGCACCAAAAATGAGCAAAATAAGAATCAATAAATAACTAGCATTTCAAGAGGAATTATGAATCACCGCCACCCATATATGCTGTTGGGGGGTGGGGGATCAATTAAAAAGTTGGAAAAAGGGGTGAATGAGTTACTTCTCTCACCATTTGTTGGGTGGTAATCACTAAAAAAGGCCTGTGAAGAAGTGACCAATTTAACATACATTTATATTGCATATTGAAACCCCCTCTAAAAACCTATTTAGGGGAAGAATTTTCAAAAAACAAAAAAAGCATTTTCGCTACTCATTGAATGGAGTGTGTGTGCAAAGTTTCAAGTTTCTACTATGAACGGTTAGGGATGGGCAAATTCCAGATACATAGATAGATACATAGATACATATAAATGTCGGAAAACATGAATAACCTAAACCCAGCAATAAACCAGTGTGGTGGGTAGCAGTGATTAACTAAACCCAGCAATAAACTAGTGTTGTGAGTAGCGTTGATTAACTAAACCCAGCAATAAACCAGTACTGTGGGTAGCGTTGATTAACTAAACCCAGCAATAAATCAGTGTTGTGTGCAGCGTTGATTAACTAAACCCAGCAATAAACTAGTGTTGTGGGTAGCAGTGATTAACTAAACCCAGCAATAAACCAGTGTTGTGGGTAGCATTGATTAACTAAACCCAGCAATAAACCAGTGTTGTGGGTAGCAGTGATTAACTAAACCCAGCAATAAACCAATGTTGTGGGTAGCAGTGATTAACTAAACCCAGCAATAAACCAGCACTGTGGGTAGCATTGATTAACTAAACCCAGCAATAAACCAGTGTTGTGAGTAGCAGTGATTTAAAAATACATAGACAGAACAATAGCATGCTTGCAGCACATGCACAATCATACTAATTAATAATGGTTGACTACTCTCATTTTGAAAAACTTTTGTTTCGTTATAAGAACAAAAGCAGGAAAGATTACTGTGCTAATTGTATAGCATATGGAAATGTTTATGGTATTGATTTGAAAGAATGTTCTGCAACATTTATGTCTGAATCAGAATTGGCAGATGAAGACAGAAAGAAAAAAAGATGAAAGGAATTCGAGGACAAAGAAAGTTCGCAGTGAATAGAACCTGGCGAACATTGCTTCTGTTTACTTTTTAGACAAACACCTGAAAGTAAGGAAGATTTTTCTGTTATTTGCTTCCTTGTGCGTTTCAGGTTTCATTTTTGGAGACCATCAATCAAAACTGCCAACATAGGTTTCGTCAGTTTTTAAGTGATTCCGCCTGGTTTGTATGTATGTGTTATGATATGTGTTTCCGGACACCTGGGCGGAAATGTAAGTGAACCTAGTCACCTCAGGAAATAGGTATATTGCATCAGATATTTTTACAAGCAAGTCTTCGAGTTTCCTTTCTATCCAAGTCCAGGACACCCCGTTATACAACATATGTATGTATGTATGTGTTATCAGCCGATTACTGTTATTTAAAAGACCCTGTCCCAAAATGATCACAATAAGCGGTTTCCTCTGTATTTATATCAACCACTACCACTGTCCACTTGTATAAAGAAACCGTCAACCAAAGCTGTTAATATAGGTTTCTTCAGTTTTAAACTGATTCTGCCTGACTATCTATCTATCACACATACAGGCCACACCAATGGGGCTAGAGTGCTGAAATTTAAACTCATTATTATGTCTAGAAAAACGATTTTTTGTTTTTTGAAAATTCACCCCCAAAATAGGTTTTTATGGGGTGGGGTTCAATTTACAATGTAATTTTATGCTAAATTGGTCCCTTAATTTGTTTCTGGCAACATCGTGTATGTTTTTTTGAAAATTCGGACTTTGTAGTGATCACTACCCAACACAAGGTTAGAGAAGTAAATTATTCATTGATCACCAATTTTCCCAATTTTGTAATTGATCACCCCCAACAAGGCATACTGCCAAAAGATACTTATCACTTGATGGTTTCTATTGAGTGACTAACCAGAACTGTTCTCTTTTGGTTTCTCTTTCTGTCTCTCTTTTTCTTTTTTTCTCTCTTCAATAATTATGCTGACCCCTCCTCCTCATTTTATACAGCATTTTTAATCACCACTACCCACAACACTGGTTTAGGTTATTCATGTGTTCTGATATTTATATGTATCTCTCTATGTATCCGGACTTCGCTCAGCCCTAACCGTTCATAGTAGAAACTTGAAATTATGCACACACACTCTCCTCAAGGGAAAATTGTTTTTTGGCCTTTGGAAAATTCGCCCCCTAAATAGGTTTTTAGAGGGGTTTCAATATGCAATGTAAGTTTATGCTAAATTGGTCACTAGTTTTTGCCTGCTTGTTCTTTTGAAAATTCAAACTTTTTAGTGATCCAACAAAAGGTGAGAGAAGTATCTTATTCATGGATCACCCCTTTTTCCAATTTTTCAATTGATCACCCCCAACACGACATGCTGCCAAAAGACATTGTTCACATGACAATTTCTATAGAATGACTAACAATGACCTGTTGTGATTATTGAATATCATGGAAGAATCATAAATCTTTTTTAGTGATTACAGCCCAACAAAACGTGAGAGAAGTAACTTATTCATTGATCACCACTTTTTCCTACTTTTAATTGATCACCCCCAACACAGCATATATGGGTGGCAGTGATTCAGTATTTCCCATGGAATCCTAGTTTTATTTTGTAGTTTTATTTCATTTTATTTTGACCTTCCCAGTAAATTGTAATTACTCTTACAGACCTTTGACAACAAAGCAACATCGATAAAAATGTCCGAAACTTGTAACCTGAAGATAAGCCGTCATGCATTTCGCGCTGCAAGTGGCTTCATCAGAAGCAGTTTGAACACTGGGATAGCCAAAATGAAGTGAAGAATGGTATTAGGTTTTCTGTTCCTGGTGAGGAGGGAGGGCAGGTGACCTAGGTTTTAGCTGAAAGTTCTGTGTGTGGTTTAGAGCTGGTAGGGT
>VCCN01004776.1:504659-514918 GCA_006491835.1 Architeuthis dux
CAAACTAAGAAACCAATTTAGCATAAACTTGCATTGCAAATTAAACTTCCCACTTAAAACCTATTGGGGGGAGGAATTTTCAAAAAACAAAAAAAATGTTTTTTCTAGACATAATAAAGAATAAATGTTTAAATTTTCATCCCTCTAGCTCCATTGGTGTGGCCTGTACACATGATACATACATACACACATACATAGCCAGCCAGCAGCCAGGCTGACCAATTTGAAAACTGAAATAAACCTATGTTGACAGTTTTGGTGACAATTTTCAGCATTTTAGCTATATTGGTGCAGTCTGTATGCATGACACATACATACATAGCCAGCCAGCAAGCCAGACTCACTTGAAAACTGCAGAAACCAATGCTGACAGTTTTGTTTGATGGTTTCTGATATTTCTGAATGAATGCATCATAATATTTTCCTCGTTCTATAAGTGAATCTTCCACTGATTGGAAAGATGGAAAACTCTTAACTGAATTGGGTGCAGTGAATGATTCAAGTAACATTCACCTGTCTGGTACAGGTAAGTAGGAGAGACTGAAACGTTTCACAATACCCCACACCTGTCTTTCAGAGATGACAACAGCGTTTGTCATTCTATGGCAGACACTTGATAGACAAAAGTGATTCACTGATATTTAATAATATCAGTGAATCCATTTTGTCTCTCAAGTTTATTTCTAAGGATTCTTTCTAGTTTGTCACTGACTGCAATTGTAAGCCACACATTGTACAAGGGTTACTTCTTATATAAACTTTTCTTGAAAGACATTGATAACAATGTAAAGGCTGAAAAAGGATATAAAATTATGGAAATGTAATTTCATCAAATTCACCTCTTACATACACAGAGCGCCCAAGCCCCTTTTTATTGCCAAGAATGGATATAGTAGTAGTAGACACTCCTATATTTCTAAACATTTTGCCAAGGAAACTTTTGAATTTTAATTGTGTGATCAGAAATAAAGGATAGATTGACAGACTGAGTAAAGTTGCGATAAAAAGCAATTAAAAAAAAGGTCTGGTTAGTCACTCAATAGATCGTCTTTTGGCAGCATGCTGTGTTGGAGGTGATCAATTAAAAATTGGAAAAGGGAGTGACTGATGAATAAGTTACTTTTGTTCCGCAGTGATCACTAAAAAAGTCCAAATTTTCAAAAAAATGTCACAAACTGGGGATCAATTTATCATAAACTTACATTGAAACCCCCACTAAAACCCTATGTTAAAAATGGGAATGTTAAAAAACAAAACAAAATATTTTTTGTAGACATAATAAGGAATTAATATTTAAATTTTCAGCCCTCTAGCTCCATTGGTGTGGCCTGTACAAGTGATACATACATAGCCAGCCAGGCAGACCAACTTGAAAACTGAAGAAACCTATGTTGACAGTTTTGGTTGACGGTTTCTAATTAAGATGAAACTAGGGATCAATTTATCACAAACCTACATTGTAAATTGAACCCCCCCATAAAAAACCTATTTAGCAGGGGGAATTAAAAAAAAGAATTTCTGTAGACATAATAAGGAGTAAATGTTGAAAATTTCATCCCTCTTGCTCCATTGGCACGGCACGCGTGATACATATCACCACCAGCCAGCCAGCCAGCCAGCCAGCCGGCCAGCCAGACGGCCAGCCAGACCAATTTGAAAACCGAAGAAACCTATTTCGACAATTGATGTCATCGGCTTTTATATAGTAAGATGAACACTCTTTGCTCCATAATGTTATCTTCTTCGAAAGGATTTGTTACTCTATCAGGAAATAATTTCTTGCTGCTTTTGTTGTTGGTAGTTCTGTATCAATGATACTTTTGTTTCATGAAAAGAATTTTCTTTGTTATCTGAACTGTTCACTTGGTAAACGTCACCTGAAACTAGTGTTATTCAGTACTACAGACTTTTGATTTGCAAAAATAGGACTTTTCTCTTTTGAAAACTGAGAATGTTATTTCTTGAGAATAATTTCTGGATTGTGTATGTTTTAACTCTTGAATTCATATAAAAGAATTGAATGTTATTATGAATGGAAATAACTACTGATTGACGTTACTTCCCTTCCATTTTTATGTAAATAATCACTGCTACCCATAACACTGGTTTATTGCTGGGTCTAGATTATTCATGTGTTCTGACATTTATATGTATCTATGTATCTATCTATGTATCCGGACTTTGCCCAGCCCTAACTGTTTATAGTAGAAACTTGAAAATTTGCACACACACTCCCCTCAATGAGTTGGTACAATTGTTTTTTTTGCTTTTTGATAAACAGGTTTTTAGAGAGGGGATTTAATATGCAATGTAAGTTTATGCTAAATTGGTCACTTGTTTGTGCCCGCTTGCTTTTTGAAGATTCAGACCTTTTTTAGTGATCACAGCCTAACAAAAGGCGAGAGAAGTAACCTATTCATTAATCATCCCTTTTCCCAACTTTTTACTTGATCACTCCCAACATAGCATATATGGCTGGCAGTGATTCATAATTTCCCTTAGAATGTTTATTTTATTTTTTTCTATTCTATTCACAGAAGAGTTCCATTATTTTCTATTCTATCAACAGAAGAGTTACACTGTCAATTAGGAGCGGTAACAAGCGGTTCACGAAATTAAGAGTTAAGGGGAAGTGGAATTCACATAGTTTATGTCTGTAACTTCAGTTTTTTTTTCATTTTGAAGTGTTGCCTATTCTGGCAACATTTCCCACTGATTGAAATGATTGGTCTACTAAAATTCTGAATGATGTCCCTTTGTGATTTTTTATTCAAGATGAATTTTGCATATTTATCACACATGCAAAAAAAAAAGGGAAAAACTCTTAATAACTTCATTTTTACACAATTATTTTTCCTAGTAACATTAAAAT
The DNA here is from genome assembly GCA_006491835.1 of Architeuthis dux. Lineage (NCBI taxonomy): Eukaryota > Metazoa > Mollusca > Cephalopoda > Oegopsida > Architeuthidae > Architeuthis > Architeuthis dux. Next base: position 507,532 of record VCCN01004776.1, read on the forward strand.
CGCGTTGTGTAATTCAAGGAAAGGGGAAAATGCTTTTTTGCTGATAAAAGTAGAAAAATGATCCCTTATTAAATTATTTGATTAAAATTCCTATCTTTTTAATAAGAAAATAAGGAAAAAATTAATTGGATTCTTTCTGTAAAATAAAAAAAAACTCTTTTAAAAAATTTGTAAATGTTATATATTTATAACATTTTTTTCTTGTTTAACACAATATAAGCGATTCATTTGATATTTTATGTTCCTGTTTTTCATATTGACCAGATTTTCAAGATGAGTTTATTCATAATATTATTCATAAATATGGGGATGCTTTAATAACCTCATTCAAAAATGATTTATCAGTAACTGATTTTCAATTGTGAATTTCACGTCTGTTTTATTCAATTTTTAATCACTGCTACCCATGGTTTATTGCTAGGTTATTCATTTATATGTATCTTATCTATCTATGTATCTATCTATGTATCCGGACTTCGTCTAGCCATAATCATTCATAGTAGAAACTTAAAATTTTGCACACACACTCCCCTCAATGAGTAGGGAAAATTATTGTTTTGTTTTTTGAAAATTTCCCCCATAATAGGTTTTTAGAGTGGGGGTTCAATATGCAATGTAAGTTAATGCTAAATTGGTCATTAGTTTGTGCCCGCTCGTTTTTGGAAAATGCAGACATTTTTTAGTGATCACAGCCCAACAAAAGGCGAGAGAAGTAACTTATTCATTGACCACCCCTTTTTCCAACTGTGTAATTGATCACCCCCAACACAGCATATATTGGTGGTGATTCATAATTTCCCTTGGAATGCTAGTTTACTTTAATTTTGTTGTCAAGCTAGATGTGGTATTGCTTATTCTTGTACAATTTGATCCACATTCTAAATCAGTGATTCCTAAAGTGGTGGCACTGGAAGTTTGGTGGGGGGCTGGAAGGCAAGGGGTGATAATGTGTGTTGGGAGTCAAAGAGGTGATAGGGGATGCTGGAAGGCAAAGGGGCAATAGAGGGGGCATTGGAAGGCTAGGTGGTAGGGGGCATTGGAAGACGTGGGGAGGCAAGGGGCAAAGAATACAAATTTTATTTTCAATCATTTCTGACCGACTTTATGGGGAGAGGGACACTGGTGAAATATATGCTCTAAAATGTGGCGGTAGTTCGAAAAGGTTTGGGAAACACTGCTCTAAATCCATCTGTGGGACTCAAGAACTACTTTTAGACATAAATATGCAGGGAAATTGTGGCAGGTTGAGGAAGATTTGTAGATCAACAAGATTAAAATACAGATGTAAGTAAGTAAGCTTCAGCCGTCCACATATCACACTACTACTTGGCCTGTTTGCAATATGTGAAATAGATTTAGAGGGGACAAGCAACTGGAGTCACTCACTTAACCCTGCGCTATTTTACCCATAACTGGCAGGGAGAGATGAATTCATGCCTTTTCCAAGGGCATTAGTGCGAAATGAACACCAACAGTCCCAGCCAGATTTTGAACTCAGTTCGGTGAGCCTATTCGCTGAGCCGTTATCCACTTGGCCACCCCGCACCTCCAAATACAGATGGAATAAATAATTTTTTCTGAATATCACAGAAACACGAAAGTTGGTTTAATTGGCTTCCATAGCAATTGTTGATGAACGCAGGGCTGGGCAGAGCTGGTGTTAGGCCCTGGCCAGATAGGAAATGTAGACCCCATTTTAAACTGCTCTTTAAGTACTTTTATAATCATTGTTTCAAAAACGTCTGTCATTTTCGCAACTATGTTCTCTGCTACCAGTATAAAGATAATAAATGACAGATACCAACAGAAGCAACAGAAGATGTACACACAAACTCATTTATTTCATCTATTAATTATATTGACGGCACTCAACGGCACGTCCTTCATGTTTCGTCAAAGATTCAAATTGGCGTTATTTACTCAGAACGTAAACAATGACGGCCTTAGCGGAAGTATATAAAACAAACTCTCCTGTGTAAGGGAGATAACTCAATATCTAATTAAATACTTAACAACTGCTAAATACATATGATTTATGTATGAGTATATACATGTACATGTAATGTATATGATGTACTTACACGTAACAGAACAGAATATAAGAATTCTCCCTGGGAGGAAGCCCAGATTATTGACAGAGAATACAGTTGGAAACAGAAAAAAATCAAAGAGGCAGCACATATCAACATGTCGACTGAATGCATTAGTCAGACAAGTGTGGAGTTCAACCCAATGTGGCTTCCACTACTCGACAGGGACATGTTATGGAAGTCCGAACCTAACAAAGCAAGGATAAAAAAACACCCAAATCATGTTATAAGCATTGCCACCACTGTTTCTGTTTACCCCATCACATTCTGATATTAAACCTGAAGAAGGCCGAAGAATAGATTGGCCAAAATGTTGTGTTAACAACACAAACAACAACAATGAGTTCAATTGTCCTATTTGAATATTAATGCCCCTTGTCAAAACTATAGAGAATATAAGAACTAGAACGCTTTATAAACATATGATTCATGTATGGGTATTATACATATAGTGTACATGATGTTCTTACAAGTAACTGAACAGAATATAAGAACTAGAACGCTTTATAAACATATGATTCATGTGTGGGTATTATACATATAGTGTACATGATGTTCTTACAAGTAACAGAACAGAATATAAAAACTAAGAATAATTTATAAAAAAAGTAATGGCAAGCAATTTTATTTACCTCACCCCTCTCTTGCAAAACCTCGGAAGTAGGCCCTGTCAAAATCGTAGGCCCATTCCAACTGGCACACTTGGCAATACCCAGGCCTGGATAAATGTTCACATATTAATTGATAATTTCTTTTTAATAGAAAGCCAAAAAAAGTGACCTGACCTTCCGGTTGCTTTCAGAAAATGTTTGTCCATTCAACTCTCATTTAACTGTTGATAAATTATTTGCTTTACAGAATTTGGGAAGTTGAATTTTGACATGAAATATTAGTTTTTTTTAATGAGATATACACATGGGTTTACTTTTTGGTTTTGCTGTCTATCAGACAGCACTAACACTGGATTTTATTAAAGATCTAGTAGAGTAAACAAAATGTAAAATGTCTTGTCTCTTAAGAGACAACTCCCAATGGAGTATACACCCGGTTTCTGTTGTATACGTCAGCTTAGTGATCCTTGCAAGTCTCAAGTCTGGTTGAGACCAGGACTTTATTTTCTGTTAGAAACCTTCAACCAAAATTATCAACATAGGTATCTTCAGTTTTTTTGTGATTCGGCCTGGCTGATTCACTGGTTATGTATGTATGTATATATAACATGTATAGGTCTCTTAAGAGACAACTCCCAATGGAGGCCAGTGACAAAGTCCCGGTTTCTGTTGCATGTGTCAGCTTAGTGATCCTTGCAAATCTCAAGTCTAGTTGAGACCAAGACTTTATTCCTACAAGCTTTTATGACCACCCCCTTGGCAGGATGCAAGTCCACTGAAGGGATGCCTCCACCCTAATCACACAGCTTAGAGTGTACTCAATTAGCTGCTGAGTGCACAGGGAAATTTGTCCTAATGAAGAGTTTTCCACACTCTTTGCTGGGAATTGAACCTAGGACCTTCTGCGTATGAGGCAGATGTGCTAACCATTACACTATTCGAGCAGAGTGAACTAGCAGAGTACCAATCAAAAACGACGGGAGTATTTATGTAGGGATAAATTATACTATATTTTAGTATAAATGTAGTTATTGCAAAAACCTCAACCTCAAACAAATTTTATGCTATGTATGTATGTATATATCACATGTACAGGCCACACCAATGGAGCTAGAGGGCTGAAAATCTTTTTGTTTTTTGAAAATTTCCCCCCACTCACAAATAGGTTTTATGGGGGGGGGGTTCAATTTACAATGTAAGTTAATGCTAAATTGGTCCATTAGTTTGTGTCCAGCAGCATTCATGTCTGTTTTTTTAAAATTCAGACTTTTTTAGTGATCATCATCCAACAAAAGGCGACAGAATTAACTTATTCATTGATCTTCCCTTTTTCCAATTTTTTAATTGATCACCCCCAACACAGCATGCTGCCAAAAGACATTTGTCAGATGATGGTTTCTATTGAGTGATTAACCAGACCTGTTTTTACTTTAATACTGTGACTTGCCATTTCTCAAATCATCACAAAATCCGTACGTGCATACGTTTCTTTGAGCACTTAATCACTGCTACCCACAACACTGGTTTATTGCTGGGTTCAGGTTATTGATGTGTTCTTACATTTATATGTATCTATGTATCTATCTATGTATCCAGACTTCGCCCAGCCCTAACTGTTCATAATAGAAACTTTTGCACACACACTCCCCTCAATGAGTAGGGAAAATGTTTTGTTTTTTTTAAAATTCCCCCTAAATAGGTTTTTAGAGGGGGGTTCAATATGCAATGTAAGTTTATGCTAAATTGGTCACTAGTTTGTGCCTGCTTTTTCTTTTTAATTCAGACATTTTTTAGTGATCATAGCTCAACAAAAGGCAAGAGAAGTAACTTACTCATTGATCACCCCTTTTTCCAGCTTTTTAATTGCATATATGGGTGGCAGAGGTTCATATTTTCCTTTGGAATGCTAGTTCCTTTTATATTGTATATAACATTAAGCGTTTGTTTGGCAACAAGCTGTTATAGAGGCAACGTGTACCCTCTTCCTTTTGCTCCTACACTCCAGTCTCCTGTACCTCCCATCACCCAGAGCCGGCCTGATACATAAGCGAACTAAGGGCTCTGTGGCCACCAGAGAGCCCACAAGAGTTGGTAGGGGGGCCCCAAATCAAATTTTGCTTAGGGCCCCATAAAAGCTTGAGCCGGCCCTGCCATCACCCTAACCACTGAAGATTCAGCCTAACATACCATCAACAACATTTTCTGGGTCTGGGAATGTCCAAAGATTTTTCCCATATAAATTAATGGTAACTGCACCATTTCAGATTCCGAAAGGTTTTTATAAGAATGATCTACTTTTAGATAGTGGGCAAATCCTATATCCTGAATAGTTTTAAAAATACAATACCTAGTAATGAAATTATACAAACTTCATTCTAATAAAGTGCTCAATTTGTTATAAATATTTTTAATTTTAGGTTTTATAATGCAAGGACATCATTTTATTTAATAAAAAGGAAAAATTATTGATATTTTAAATATTCCAATTATTATTAAATTTGATTAGTTTTTAACTTCATCCTACTTTTAGTTGCTTTTATACAACTTATTAATTTGGGCCACTGTTTCTATTCGGAAATAAAGAGTAAGCCTTCTGTGAGAATCAAGCTGACACCCTCATTGCCAGATGGAGACCAGTTTATGCCTAGCTGCTTTTACCAATCAGTCACAAAGATTTCATGGATTAGCAGAAGCTGATTTACACTTATAAACTCAAATTAAACTAAAACTAAAATTAGGATGAAAGTAAAAACTGGTCAAATTTAATAAAAAGTGGTGTGTTACAATACTTCATCCAATAATAATAAAGATTGATTCATTTTAAATATTGTTTTACATTTTTGTTCTCCTAAAATCAGCCGATTAGGATCTGAATTTCTTTTTATCGTCTTGCTTTTTGATCTGTAAAATGATTTCATATTTGTCTAGATTTTCTTATTCTGTCATTCATTTATTTTTTCAGGAAATTGTATCTTGTTAAAAATATTTATAAATTTCTTTTCATGAACATCTCTGTAAAATGCCTCCAAAAATAACAGTCATAAAATTCAAGAAATATTATAAAGCTGTTATATCTGAACAAAGACATTATGTCTGCTGCTGCTGAAAAGAAGTGTATTGCATGCCTCATTTCTCTGTAGGAACATTTTTTTTTTGAATGAGCTAACATTTCTAGCATTCATTGCCATCACTGACTGACTGAATTATGTCCCTTACTCGGTGTTGCCAATTTAGATGTTTTTCATCTAAATCTAGATGTTTTTGGTTGCGTCTAGATGTCAGAAATTCTATTTAGATTATTTTTAATAAAATAAGTAATATTTCTATTTAATTTATAGTAATAAAATAAGTAATGTTTTTGGCTAGCATCTCTAGAACTGATCCCGTCACTGACTGACATACCATCACTGACTGATTAAGTTATGTCCCTTGCTCAGTGTTGCCAATTTAGATGTTTTTAATCTAGATCTAGATGTTTTTGGTTGCAACTTAACATCAGAAATTGCTATTTTAGATGATTTTTAATAAAATAAGTAATATTTTTAATAAATTAAGTGATATTTTAATAAAATAAATGTTGAAGATTCAAGTTACATTTAATTTATTAATAATATGTAATATATTTTCTAGATTTTAGATATATATCTTGAGAATCTAGATGTTTCTATGTGTTTTAAGAATATTTTTTGACTCAATTTAAGATGTAAATTTGAAAATAAAGTTAGCAACACTGCCCTTGCTAGATCTTCATACAAGAAAAGAACTAGCACATTAATGGTCTGACATTCAGGATTTTATTTGACTCCATTATGAAAGAAATGATTAAATTTTGGGGCGGATCCATGCACAATTACCTCCACTAAATCGTAGATATCTATCCACACGATATAATATCTCCAAAAGTTCTCTGTCTGTTCATACAATATCTCTAAAAATTCTCAATGAATTTCAATGAAATTTCATAGCAAGCATGGACAATGGGCTACGGATAAAGAGATACAAATTTTGGGCAGGTCCATGCACAATTACCTCCTCTACGACGTTGGCAATGATATGCGTTCTCTGAGTGCTTTCTAGGTTTTAATCACTGCTACACACAACACTGGTTTAAATACTGTTGCTGTGTTTACATTATTCATTTATATGTATCTATCTATGTGTTGTATACTGGGGTGAATGTCCTGGACTTGGCGAGAAAGAAGGACTCGAAGACTGGTTATAAAAATATGAGACATATTTTTATTTCATAGCATACATTTCTGTCAGCCGGAGAATGAAAAGTGGGAGAGAGATAAGGAGAACCGTCAGTCTGTCCCCAACAGGGACAGCGGTCTCGTGTCTTTCGGCTCCTCTGATGTCTGTCTCTTCTCTGCTGAGTCCTCTGAGTTTTCTGTCTTCTCTCCAGGTCTGCTCTTGTGTTCGGGTCTCTCTTTATCATGTTTGGACACCCACGCTGTGTCATTTCCGGTCCCTGCAGAATATCATAACATATGTAACCGGACTTCGCCCAGCTCTAACTGTTCAGAGTAGACACTTTTTGTACACACACTCAATGAGTAGGGAAAATGCTTTTTTGTTTTTTGAAAATTCTCCCCCTAAAAAGGTTTTTAGTGGGGGTTCAATATGCAATATAAGTTTATGCCAAATTGATTCCTTGGTTTGTGTCTAGCCGCATTCTCATTTATT
>VCCN01004776.1:537814-551286 GCA_006491835.1 Architeuthis dux
TGATGATGATCATGATGATGATGATGATGATGATGATGAAAGTAAACAGAAAGCGAGGAAGGGGACACTGCAAACACACAGACACAAAGTGGGCTGCTGCTGGTAAAACAAGGTTCTGCTGTGTCTGTGTGTTCGCTGGAAGTAGACTCTTAATATTCTACTTTGTTGAACTTGGTTACCTCCCTTGAACTGTGAGAGTATGAACAGAGTTACCTGACTTGAGCGAGAAGCCATTTTGAGAAATAGTTATAAACACATGTGTTGAAGTCAGTCGCTTTATCCCATTGCCAGGATCATACGATATACGAAGATATGAGACACTGAAGCAAATCAACAATGCATAGTTATAAAGGAGCTGGAAGCACAAAAAATATTAGACGAAGAGAAGGTGGAAGGCAGCAAAATCCAATTGATTCAAGTGGAAGAATCATGAGGTGCCATGAATGTGATTCCACAAAGCATTTTGAATCCAATTGTGCTGGTAATATCACTACTACTACTACTACTGCTGCTGCTGCTGCTGATGTCTCAGTTTCGTTTTTACACAATTCTGTTGCCTTATTGTTTTAAAATCTTCAAATGGTTCTTCGGACGATTGAACTCCTCCTTGCTGTTTGTGTTGTAATGTGTTTCAGCCGATCCAGTTCAATCGTCCGAAGAACCATTCGAATATTAATGACCCTTCTCAAAACTATAGAAAATGTTTTAAAATCATTAAAAAAAACTATGTAGAGTTTTAGAAAATCAACACAAAAACAATTTTTGTTCGAGGTTGCATAATTTATCCATATGTAAATAATCCGTTTATCTTTTACCGATATCATACTAGTATTGATATATCTACCTACATTGATGGTTTCCCCTGAAAATCTTTCTACATATGCTGAGTGCATATCCGTTTGTGTTTTAAACATGGAGGTCCTCCTTTCAAGATAATTAACCTATATTTACCCCAGTCTCAAAGTCTTCCTCCCATAAGCTCTGCAGATGTTATTTATCTATAGACATGATATAAAACAACTTGTGTCAGTGGGACCCTCCTACTCCATCCCTTGGGCATGTGCATTCAATGCTACAGCTTAATTAAACTTGGCTATTTGACATGACACAAATTCTGAGGAAACCCTTGAGAAATAATTCAAAAAGTTCATCAGAAATATCCGGATGTGTGCATTTGTGTGTGTGTGTGTGTGTGGAACAGATTCACTGTATGTATGTATGTGCAGAGGTGCGGATGGCCTAATGGATAACGGCACAGAGAATGGATTCAGTGATACGAGTTCAAACTCTGGCTGGGACAATTTGTGCTCACTTTGCACTAATGCCCTTGGGAAAGGCATGAATCCATATCTCCTCCAGCTATGTGTAAAATAGTGCATGGTAAAGTGAGTGATGCCATTTCGGATGCTTGTTGCCTTTTGATCTATTTCATATACCAAACAGGCCAAGTATGTAGTAATGTGATATGTGGAGCCTAAGCTGGGATGCCTGAAGCTGTAGCCAGTGTAAGGGCACTACTTACTTATGTATGTGCACTCATGAATATTATTAGTATACTTTATAGATTAATGTGAGTTTGTGTAGGCATTCTATATAGAATTGCTCATTAAATTTAAGGATTGTGGCTTTGTTAGCACATGAATCCTGGTAACCAAATGAAGCCTGGTTAAAAAATGAAGCCTGGTAACCAAATGAAATATGGTTACCAGATGAAGCCTGGTAACCAAATGAAGCCTGGTAACCAAATGAAGCCTGGTTAACAAATGAAGCCTGGTTAACAAATGAAGCCGGGTTAACAAATGAAGCCTGGTAACAAAATGAAAGTTGGTTACCAAATGAAGCCCGGTAACCAAATGAAGCCTGGTAACCAAATGAAAGCTGGTTAACAAATGAAGCCTGGTAACCAAATGAAGCCTGATACCAAATGAAGCCTGGTAACCAAATAAAGCCTGGTTATCAAATGAAGCCTGGTAACCAAATGAAGTTCATATTATATTAAATGTCATTACATACACATATTACTTATCTGTTCAAAGATATTTTGATACTGTGCAAAGCAATGTTTGTGTTTATTGACTTTCTTATCAGAACTGCATGAAAAAAAGATTGAATTTGGGCCAAATACTTAATATTCTAACGTTACAAGGTTAGAAAAACTACAAAACCACTCAGAGAGCACATACCTCTGCCAACACCATTGTCAATAAAAACTGAACAATCAGGTTACAGACCCCAGGGTATGCTGTGACAAAAAATCTTGTAATCATTATTCATCAGAGATATCTCTTTGAACCTTGATTCATTTCTAAACTTATTTATTTTTCTTAGACTGAGTAACTTTGTCAAAAAGCAAAATCTCGCAATGTTAACAAAATCTTCTCCTTCTCATCACAGACTTTGTTGGAATTATACTGTCGCACACTTGACTATTTTCTCCTTCATGTCTATATTTGTTTGTATTTCATCTTTCGTCTGGCCTCAAAGACAGGGCCGTCTTATCGCATTTAGGAACGTCAAAATTAAATTTGACAAACAAAAATCCAGGTTCATATTATTAAATAGCAGACATAGAGAACCTTCTCTAAACCTATGTTTATATTCATGTTTAAATAAGTTCTTGAATCTTTATTGAATCCATGTATTAAATCAGGGTCTGCACTACGGCCTATAGGCCAAGTCCAGTACATCATATCTTGCAATGTTAACAAAACCTTCAATCAATTATTTCTTGGCTCCTGGCCCACCCTTCTTCGAAATGTCATTGAAATTCATTGTGAACTTTTGGAGGTACTGTTTGAACAAACAGACAGACAAAAAAACAGACAGACAGACAAACATGGGTGTATACATAACCTCTCCAACTTTGTTAGCAGAGGTAAAAAGAAAATAGAAGTTTTTTTCAAACTTAATTAGTTCTGCACTATCATTGAGATTGGAAAGACATGGGACATTGTTTTCAAATTTGATTCTTATCCAACTTAATACTAGAAAACAATTTTGGAAACAGTCCAACCAGTATGGATTTACAGCATTTTCCTTGTCTTTAGCAATCTGGCAGAACAACACTGCAATTTTTGTTCCTGGGTAGTTAGTGTTATTTTCTGATTGCTTATTTGTAAAAATTAGAGAAAAAGGCTATTATTTCATTCAAAATTTGCTTCTGTGACCAGAATTTGCCTGCTGTCCAATTCGAAATAAGTAGATTTCAAATGATCACTATCCTGGTCACAAAAGCAAAGTTTGAAGCGAATAATTGACATTTTCTATACTTTTTAGACATAATCAATCAGAGAATAACACTTACACTGAATAAGTTACTTCTCTGGCCTTTTGTTGGGCTGTGATCACTAAAAAGGGTCTGAATTTTCAAAACACAAGTGGGCACAAACTCATGACCAATTTAGCATAACCTATTTAGATGGGAAATTTAAAAAAAGCAAAATAATTTTCCCTACTCATTGAGGGGAATGTGTGTGCAAAATTTCAAGTTTCTACTATGAATGGTTAGAGCTGGGAAAAATCCGGATACATAGATAGATACATAGATACATATAAATTTCAAAACACATGAATAACCTAAACCTAGCAACAGTGTTTAAACCGGTCTGTTGTGGATAGCAGTGAATAAAAATCCTTAGCAAATGGCTATAGAGAATTGATGTTAGCTATTTTAATGCGGATATGTTATGTGGTTTTTGCAGTAGGCTGTCACATACGGATGGATGGACAGACCGACATTTGGTGAATTATAATAAGATTCTTCCTGGACTTTTTCAGGTAACAAATAGCATCACTCCTGCTTTCATCAGTACCAAGTGGATTCGGCTGAAAAAAAATGGCACAAGAAATGTGTTCGTTTTAGCATGAATTTACATTGTTAATTGACCCCTGGGGATTATAAAAAACCTGCTCCCGGGTCACATAGTACACACAGAAAATTTAATATGTTGTCACATACGGTCGGATGGACAGACAGACATTTGGTGAATTAGAATAAGATTCTTCCTGGACTTTTTCAGGTAACAAATTGCATCACTCCTGCTTCTCATCGCAGACTATATTGGAATTATCCTGTCGCTGACTTGACTGTTTTCTCCTTCAAGTCTATATTTGTCTGTATTCCGTCTTTCATTTCTCCCAAGTTAATACTCTGGCCTCAAAGATAGGGCCGTCTTATCACATGGGCATACTGGGCACTTGTCCGGGGGCCTCATGATTTTTAGGGGCATCGGAATTCAATTTGACAAATAAAAATCAAGGTTCATATTATTAAATAGCAGATGTAGAGAACCGGCTCTAAACCTATTGTCATAATGTCTAGCCGACAGGAGTTGGCTTGTGCTATTTTTAGAAGCACTTCCTGCTTGTCTAGACAGTTGACCTTGGTCCGAATGTCAATGTCTGGTATTTGCCACGCTTTTAGGTAAAATCGCCAGTAAGACAAGACCTGTCGTACCTATTTGGCGTCTCCTAAATCAGTGCCATATCTAAAGATCAGCTAAATCTTCTAAATGCTAACCACACTCTATTCTATTTTTCCTCCCTATTGTCTCAACTACTAACCAGTACTAAAGCCACTAACTAATGCTAATACTTAGAAGAAACAGATGAACTGAAAGAACACCTTGTGTTTCCACATAGAAAAAAAGGTAGGTTGTCTTTTATATATCTTGTTTGACTTCATTCAAAGCCCAAGTCATCACACCTATGTTTACATTCATGTTTAAACAAGTTCTTGAATCTTTATTGAATCCATGTATCAAATCAGGGTCTGCACTATGACTCATGGGCCAAATTCAGTACATCCTATCTCACAATGTTAACAAAATCTTTTTAAAAAATCCTGGATCTGCAGCAAAATTCAATCAATTAATCAAAGAAAAAAAGCTAGGTTATCTTTTATATATCTTGTTTGATTTTGTGACTTCCTTTGAAGCCCAAGTCACCACAGAACCTACTTGATGTGCTTCTGTGCCTGGGTTGTCTTCCCGAGGATAACTCTCATGTGCAGTTGCTTCTAAAATACCATTTTTTCTAATCATGGTAAACCTTGTGAAGTTCCTAACATGAAATAATTTTGGCCTATATAATCCTATCCTCAATTCATATCCCTCACTGTTTTCATGCAGCTTAAACCATGTCAAGGATGACACCCTTCGCCTCAGATTAACCCTTTTGCCTTTCAATTTAATCTCATCTTCTGACAGTTAATCTGTTTTCAATATATTTGCTCTCTGAGATGATGTGGAACTCTCTGGAAAAGAAGGTTGAGAAAACAGTGCAGATTTCATTTTGTTGGATTACTTCCTTCCAGTTGAGTTATTTTTTAAATTTTAAGACTAGCATAATACCCGTCCAAAATGATGGGATAATTTATGTTATGCATGGATGAATTATGGATTGGTGCAACACACTCTTCTGACTCAACCATTTCCCTCCATTTGGCTTTGTGCAGTACTATGTACTGGATGTAAACAAAAACAAAGGCTGGCAAGCGAGTAAAGCTGTTATCAGCAGCAGCCGTTCAACCTGTGCCTGCCGCTTACTTGTAACTTAATTTCACTCAGTATTCAAACAGCGTAAAGTAAAATAAAGATATGCTACTTGCCTGCCTATCGCAGGTATGAATCACAGCAGTTTTGCTAATTTTATATATCTGTTTGCTTTAGCATGACAGAGACCAACAAACAAACAAACAAACAAACAATATCATCAAGAGTTAACCAATAAACCAAAACTGATTAACTACATAACTAGGTTTATTGTTAACTATTTAATCCTTGTGAAAGAATTCACGAATATACAGGTTTCTCCGCTATCCGAAAGTAGAGCATTCCTATAAAAGCGTTTCTTAAACTGAAATGGTGTAAAGCAAAGAATTAATTACCATTAATTTATATGGGAAAAATCTTTGAGCGTTCCCAGACCTCAAAAAATGATGGGGATGGTATGTTAGATTGAGTCATTGGATGTTATGGTGATGGGGGTGTAGAAGAGAGAGGAAGAGGGTGTGTGCTGCCTCTATAATGGCTTGCTGCAAAACAAAAGCTGAACACAACTTCCGCTTTACACCTTTTTTTCGGAAAACTGAACTCTCGAAAAGCAGAGACTACCTGTATTTGAATTCTATTATATGATATTTTTTTTTTTAAAGAAACTAAAAAAACTTGTTACAGAGTCCATTGTTTCAAATGGTGGGTAGGAGATATTTTCATTAACAAAATTGTTACCTTCAAGTGGAAGAGTCCATGGTTACAGACAGAGAACCAAGAAGATCACACCGTTCATTATATATAAATAGATACTTGATTGTTATTTGGGAATCTGGGAAGACTGACAGCAAGAAAGACTGTCTGCATTTATTTGAAATTAGTCCTCCTTCTCTTATGCAAATGTCTACCAACAAGTGTTATGAATCCAACTCTCATCAGAATGCTGCTAATTCATTGTTTTATATACTGAAACAAATCCACAAATATAGCTGAGTCTTTTTTTAAATATAGAAGTTAAAGAGCAGTCATTAGCTAATGGTAATTTTGGACTATAATCATTACCTAGCATGTCTTAACCAATAAGAAACCAGACCCATTTCTACTTGAAGGAACATTATGTGGGATTCTGGGTAGGCAAATTGACACACAGTCACATGACTGCACCAAGATGTTCAGTAGATGTCACTTAGTACACTTCATGAGTTAAAATCAAGAATAAAGTATAATATTATATAAGAGACTGTGTAGATTAATTAAATTGTATGTGACACCTGTGCAAGAATTTAATGCAAAAACAAAAACATGTATTTCGGCGCATTTATTAATACACACGTGTTTATTTTAATATCCATAGTAATCTAATTATATATTTATAACTTTTATCTACCTTGCTTTAGAAGTGTATGCCTGTTATCTTAAAACCCATAAAAACCTAGACCCATTTCTACTTGAAGGAACTTTATGTTGGATTCTGAGTAGGTAAATAGACACACAGTCACTTGACTGCACCAAGATGTTCAGTACATGTCACTTAGTACACTTTATGAGTTAAAATCAAGGAAAATCATTGAAATATACTTTTAAAAAAAGTTTTTGACAGCAGTTAATTGCGTCATTAAGCCAGCTTCAGTGTAGTTGGGCTGGGTTTAAACTACTAAGAAAAATGGTAGTTAAATTTGGTATGTCCGATATCAGAATAAAGATTATTTAAAAAAATATTGATATTCTTGGATGTGGCCATCTTTTCACTTAGGGTGTTCCATGGGTTTGCCACTGTTGCCAAGAGGAAATTTTTTCTAACACCAGTGGAGGTCTGAATTTGTAGTTTATGACTGTGTCCTCTGGTTTTTCTGCAAATAGATGAAGTCAGCATTTTTCTTATCAGGGCATTTTGACCAATGAATGTCAGTATCCACTCTATGTATGTTGTTCCTGATTCTATAGACCACTAGTAGGTCAGCACATTTTCTTCTGTATTCAAGGGTCTCTAGATTGAGTTGATGATTAATGAATCAGAAAAATATTTGCACCATTTCTTTTAACATTAAGAAGGTTCTGTTTTTCTTTCTGTAATTTTCTTTCCATAATTTCCATAACGTCTTACAATCCTAATTTTTTTGACAGAAAGTGTAATGAAATACTCTCGGGTCATGTGTTAATGCGTTCAGTTACTGAAGCAGGTTGGGTATAAAAGATTGGTGTTTGGGGGGATAGTATTAAGTTTTGCGCTCAGCTGGAGGTTATCAGGCTCTGACTAGAATTCAGGTCAAATGGCTGACCGAGGGAACAAAGAGAATGCGTTCAACCAGTCAGAGTGTTTTTAAGGGTGCGCTGTGATTTTAAAATCGGCAGTTAGTCAACAAGCTAGGAGCTTGATTCCTCACCAGTCAGGGTGAGGGAGAGAATAGGAGGAAGAAACCAATGTGGCCTGATTTGAACTGCTATGATCACCCAACTGGTCACTCTTACAGTAAAGCAACTAGAAACAGAATTTAACCAACTCGCTAGATTTTCAGAAAAACAGAATTCAATACCCTGATTGATCCGTGAACTGGCTCTGCATCAAAGCTATCAACGGAAATAAATGGAACCCACGTTCTCTATGAAATTAATGAATTTTGTCATCTTTATCTCTGACCACGTGGGAGAGCCTTTCTCCTGTATGGACCAACATTTTATTTCCTTCCACAGACTTTTCTCTCCTGTACATGTAAAACCGGGATTATACTACAAAATGTGTATCTTTTGTTTTGACATTCACTTTCCTACTAGTATATATTAGTGATATAGGTATCACCACTAGTTAGTGTGATTGCACATGCACTACAAGAACACTATTGTTCTTCTATTTATTTTTATTTATTCTTATTCTGCTCATTTTTGGCGCATCCTATCCAAGAGTTTTTGAGATATTAGCTCCATTTCAATGCTAATTGGTACATCTTAATATTATGCATTGTGTTTACATACAGTTTTGAAAAAAGTTAAATGTTTAAGGTTAAGTTACATTGTAAATAGAACCCTGCAGCGTAGTACCTACTCCCCCCCAACCTTAATGAAAGCACAAAAAATTACTAGACTAGCATTATAGTTACATTGTAAATAGAACCCTGTTGAGTTAAAGCTGATGTTTCCATTCATATTTCCGTTGATATAAAATTGCTTGATGTGAGATGGTTTAAAGCAGAACTGGAACGCACATGTATCTTCACTAATTCACTTTATTGAACTGAAGTTTTAGTGTGAAAATACAAACAAAGAAATGGATTTGCTGTAAAGCAACCCGTTGATATATAAACGAAAGTTAACAAAATTGTTCATTTGTGTATTCATGTATTTTCTGTTGTTGTATTTTCCTAACTACTGGTTTACGGCAACATTGTTGTAAAATCCGGATTTCCGCTTTACAGCAAATCCATTTCTTTGTTTGTATTTTCAAACTAAAACTTCAGTTCAATAAAGAGAATTAGTGAAGATACATGTGCGTTCCAGTTCTGCTTTAAACCATCTCACATCAAGCCATTTTATATCAACGAAAATATGAATGGAAACACCAGCTTTAACTCAACAGGGTTCTATTTACAATGTAACTATAATGCTAGTCTAGTAATCTTTTGTGCTTTCATTAAGGTTTTTTGGGTGGCGGGGTGGGTACTACGCTGCAGAAAAATAACACTTGCAGTTCCTTCAGGAAATACAACTGGTCTAGTTATCAATAGCTGCTTTCTCTTTACTTGCTGACTGGCTTTACCATTGTATTGCACGATTCTGTGTTCTCTTAAATTCGTGAACAACTTGAAACCGCTCCTAAACACAGTGGAACTCTTCAATGAATAGAATTTTTTAAAATGAAACTCTTTTGTGAATTGAATTTTTTTTAAAAATGTACCTAAAAGTGCAAGGAAGTAACTCTGAACAGAAGTTATTCCCCATTATTTGAAATTTGAATTTTTTTTACATGAATTTAAATGTTAATTGCCTACTTGTTAAATTCTTGCGCACTTTTCAAGAACTTGACATTGGAATGTATCTGTGGGATGGTTGATATTTGAAGTGGATGAGTCAAGACCTTTTACAAAAGTAACAAATTTGTTTTGGAAACGTAAGGAATGTAAACAGTGTGTGATGTTGAAAATGCCATTGAGTGTGTACAATGCCATTGAGTGTGTACAATGCCATCGAGTGTGTACAATGCCATCGAGTGTGTACAATGTCAAACTGTGATAACAAAACAGAACCACTTCAGATATGTCAACTTTTCACATTAGCTTGTTAAACCTTGGCTACACAAGTCAAGTCCTGCTTCATTAGAAACCATCAACCAAAACTGTCAACATAGGTTTCTTTAGTTTTTAAGTGATTCTGGCTGGCTGGCTATCTATCATGCTTACAGGGTGTAGCAAATGAGCTAGAGGGATAACAATTTAAACATTTACTTCTTATTATGACTCGAAAAAAAAACGGTTCTTTTTGTTTGTTTTTTGTTCAATTTACAATGTAAGTTTATGCTAAATTGGTTCCTTAGCTTGTGTCCGGCAGAGTTCACGTTTGTTTTTTTTCCAAATTTGCACTTTTTAGTGATCACTGCCCAACAAAAGGCGAGAGAAGTAACTTATTCATTGATCACCCCTTTCTCCAATCTTTTAATTGATCATCCTCAATAAGGCATGCTGCAAAAAGATGTTGGTCACGTTACGGCTTCTATTGTGTGACTAACCAGAACTGTTATAGTCGCACACTAATATAGGTACATCACTGATGGTTGGGCACCTCTTTTGAACCAGACAAAATTACAAGTGGTCATTTAAATTTCTCGCAGGTCTCACACTAGTTCACTGAGTGGCCACAGGTGGCATTGAGTGTGAAGCCATCACTTAATTGTTTATACTGTGGGGGTTGTTACTGCTCCATTGATTTTGTAGAATTCCTAGCCTAATTTGCATACCACAGGTGTCAGTGGTGGTGTAAAGTACAAACACAAGACCATATCGATACAAGAAAAGGTAGACATGTTGAGAAAACTCAACCACAGTGAGTCCTAATGCTTAAAGATTTGAGATGTGCACAATTAGTGGTGTATTATTGATCACTGCTAGCCACAACAGACCGGTTTAAACACTGTTGCTGGGTTTAGGTTATTCATGTGTTCTGACATTTATATTATAAACACACTATATACACACTCCCCTCAATGAGTATGGAAAAAGGTTTTTTTTGTTTTTTGAAAATTCACCACCAAAATAGGTTTTTAGTGGGGGTTCAATATGCAATGTAAGTTTATGCTAAATTGGTCACTAGTTTGTGCCCGCTTCTTTTTTGAAAATTCAAACCTTTTTTAGTGATCACAGCTCAAGGTGAGAGAAGTAACTTATTCATTGATCACTTCTTTTTCTAACTTTTTAATTGATCACCCCTAACACAGCATATATGGGTGGTGGGGAATCATAATTTCCCTTGGAATGCTAGTTTCTGTCTTTCTTTTTCTCTTTTATTCTTTTACTTCCTTCTTCTCTCTTTCTCTCAACATACAGTTTCAGTCGTCCATTTCTCGATCTTGAAGGCTTTTTTATACCTTCTGCTTCTCTCTCTGATAGTATTTAGTATTTCATTTTAATATATTATAATGTTAAAGGCCTTGTCACTTTGTTTGTTTGTAAGGAGATGGGAAAGGCCTTTGTTCAGCAGCAGGATTTATCACACAGCATATATGGGTGGTGGTGATTCATAATTTTCCTTGGAATGCTAGTTGAATTATTATTATATGACCTCTGTTGGTCTAGCAAAATTGATAATCTGGCAAAATATCTTTGAATCCAAAAAGAATTCCTGGATCTGCTCCCACATGTTTTACCACATCTTTCTTGCCCCATTGCCCACCCTTCCACAGAATTTCATTTAAATCCATTCAGTACTTTCAGAGATATCATGTGGACAGACGAACAAACAAACGAATGAACGCGAACAGATGGAAATACGCGACCAAAAACATATACCTTTTACCAACCTCGTTGACAGAGGTAAATAATATATACAACACCACAAGGCCAACAAGTTTTATTTATCTCTGTGTGTTGTATAGTAGCTGAATGTCCTGGACTTGGATAGAAAGGAAACTCGAAGACTTGCTTGTAAAAATATCTGGACATATTTTTATTACACAACATACATCTTTGTCGGCCGGAGAGTGAATAGTGGGAGAGAGATAAGGAGAACCACCAGTCTGTCCCCAACAGGGACAGCGATCTTCTGCCTTTCGGCTCTGCTGATGTCTGTCTCTTCTTTGAGTGTCGAGATTTCTGTCCGCCCCCGAGTTTTCTATTCGGGTCTGCTTTATAGGTTTCTCTAATGCCTACGCAAGTGTCATTCACCGATCCCCATATCCTGTTTTGGACACTGACACTATATATCTATTTCCTAAGGTGACCGGGGTCACTTACATTTCCGCACAGGTGTCTGACCTCGGGATAACCTTGCCGTGGTAGGATATCATAACATGTGTTTTATCTCCCGGGGTGGGTGGGAGGTGGATATTGAAAGTCTGAAACGTAAAAACTGCAACCATTTTTCTGAACATAGTCACCTTTATCTGTTTCTAAGCTTGTAGTATGCAGGGTAAGTTTTCGAGAAAAAAGAAATAGCATCTTTGATACCAGGGGAAATACAGCAATTTTTCTCTAGTGATTAGGTATTGTCTACAAGACCTCGATTTATAAGTGATCATTCCAATGAGTACTGTACAGGTATACCTTGATTAGTGCGATTAATTTGTTCCAAAATTTTGTTCAAGGTCTTATTATAATTTAATGTGTTTTTTTTCAGCTTATACTTAGTTACATTAATTTGTACAGAAATACCATAACCATACTGCATTAAAATCCGCACTAATCAAAACAACACTATTCAAGGTATTGCTGTATTGGGATTATATCTTTGTGAGAAGGAATCCTTTCTTTTCCTTTTTGTTAAGAGTTGAATACATGTATTTTTTCATACTGTTCAAAACTGCACTGTTCAAAATCTTTTTATAATTTAATGTGTTCTTTTTTCAGCTTTTACTTAGTTACATTAATTTGTACAGCAATACTGTAACCGTACTACATCAAAACCTGCACTAATCAAAACATGATTGTCAGTGTATAAGTCAACTTTATAAGCATCAAGTATTTTCCCTAATGGATCATTTTAGTCTGTTTAGACCCTATGAACTTGACATTCTGATGGACACAATACTGCCTTATATGGTGAATATTGAACTAAACTTGAAATAACACCTTAGTTTGGGAGCCGGCTTATACACTGGCTTATATGATATCTCTTATAATATTAAGGGTATTTTTAAAAAAAATCTCTCCTTTCTATAAATGGTTACTCATTTTGTATTGGCCAAGTATATTTTGGTTATGAGTAGACAACTTGTTAAGAGAAATGCGTGTGAGTTATACTAAGCAAAATTCATCACAACATTTATAAATCATAATGGGGGGAAAAAAGTTTTATTTAGTTGAAGTCGCAAAACTCTTCTGGCCACGGGCCAGTTATGGTGTTGCTGCTTGCTGCCTTGTTTGATTTGGACTCAACTTTGAAATCAATAGCTTCCTCCAATCAATGAGATTCAGTTCCACACAAGCAGAAAAACGCTTTTTTCTCTCTCCATCTTCCTCTCTCTCAATGCCTATAGATTTCTCTTCACTCAGTGTGAGTCTGTGTCCGGTGGTGTGTATGTGTGTCGTGTGTGGAGATGTAGAATTGGGGGGGGAATGAATGAGTGGATGTGGGCAAAGGCTCCGCCTTGCCCAGCCCAGCCCATACCAAACCATCTCGGCTCATTCAGGCTTTTTGGCCTGTTGCCCAGAAATTCTGCCGCTTACACAATGCTGTGTCTGGAACTTGCCTTTGCCTTGCCTCGACACCACCACTTCTGCTGCCAGGGTTTTGTTGTTATCATTACTAAGATTATCATCTTTATTATTTATTCTTTAT
>VCCN01004776.1:606238-619747 GCA_006491835.1 Architeuthis dux
ATGCTAAATTGATCCCTTAGTTTGTGACCACTTGTTTTTTTGAAAATTCCATCTTTTTAGTGATCATTGCCAAACAAAAGGCGAGAGATCACCCCTTTTTCCAATTTTTCTAATTGATTACCCCCAACACGGCATGCTGCCAAAAATATTCGTTCCATGACGATTTCCATTGAGTGACTAACCTGATCTGTTTTAATGTTATTAATATTAATATAAATTACATTATAATAAATGAAAATTATTTGTGTTTCTTATGTTTTTTAATTGGTTGTATTAAAATACTGTATAAGATTCAGAAAAAATTAATGAATGCATATCTAACCTTATGTTAAAAAAACATCAAAAGTTGTCAAATTTAGAGTTCTTCGATTTGGTCTCTAACTGTGCTTAGGTTTTTATACATTTAGTTCAATGTGTCGGTTTATAAACCACAAAATAATGGTTCAAACCATGGTTTGAAACCAAATTGTGATAGATCCACAAATTAATGGCAGTAGATTCAAAATGTGCTAGTCTATGGAGTTGCCAGATCATCAATTTTTGGCAGCACAGGTACACTAGTTATATAATGAAAAGAGTCATAAAAATAATTACTATGAAAATAATGACCTCATCCTCAAAAGAAAACATAGAATCATAAAGTGTTCACTCATTTTTATTCCTTACCAATTAGCAAATATTTGTATTTAAAAAAATCTCAGCTCTAAAACATTTCTTGATGGATCCCCATCAATGCCAAGGTCTATAAAATACTTGATATTTTTTTCTTTCTTTCTTCAGGTCTCCCAATTAGAACGAACAAGATAAACAGCTTTCAAACAAATCATTTTGAACATTAATTAATTACATTTTTTTAAAAGCCATTAAAGATTTAAATGTTTGATAATCCTGCCTAATAATAACAGACTCTGCTGATGTGTACGCAAACGGTAACATTAGTGAAAAATAAAAAATAAAAAAACCTTGCTTATTGCTGTATGAATTACCAGAATGTGGCTTTCGGCTCTTTCACAATAATTCAGGCGCTTTGTCATGGTATAATATACTTGAATATACTTGAAATAGGCTTTTTTTGACAGCAGTTAATTGCGTCATTAAGCTAGCTTCACTGTAGTTGGGCTGGGTATAAACTAATAAGAAAAATGGTAGCTAAATTTGGTATGTCCAATATCAGAATAAAGATTATTTTAAAAAAATATTGATATTCTCGGATGTAACCATCTTTTCACTTAGGCTGTTCCATGCATTTGCCACTCTTGCTGAGAGGACATTTTTTTCTAATACCAGTGGAGGTCTGAATTTGTAGTTTATGGCTGGGCTCTCTGGTTTTACTGCACATAGATGAAGTCAGCATTTTCTTATCAGAGAATTTTGAGCAATGAATGTCAGTATCCTCTCTATTTATATTGTTCCAGATTCTATATAATTCTAGTAGGTCAGCATGTTTTCTTCTGTATTCAAGGTTCTCTAGATCTTTCAGTGTAGGATATATATCTTAATCTCGGAGTGATCTTGGTGGCTCTCCTCTGAAATCTTTCCATGGCATTTGAGCTGTACTTCATGTTAGGAGATCATATACAGGAAGCAAACTCCAGATGTGGACGTACCAGAGACTTGTACAGCAGTAGGAAGCTCTCATCATCGATTAATTTAAATGAGTGTCTTATGTAGTCGAATGTTTTATTTGCTGTATTCATTTTGTTTTGTATATGTGCAGTTAAGTTAAGTGAGTTGTCTATATAAGTGCCAAGATCTTTCTCCACTGTAGTTTCCTTCAGTGTGTGTTGTGTTCCATCATCTTTAATCATGGTGTAGTTCCTTTTTTTGTTGTTTCATGGTTAGTAAGCTGGGCTCGTCGATCATTACTGCTGAGTAGTGAGTTTGATCCTCACTGGATGCCCCATACTTCTGCCTTGTGCCAAAACTAAGCTAAGCTTTGTAAATAATAACACTTTAACAATAATTTCACAGCACTTATATCAGAACATACTCATATCAATGAGAAACTTTTTGTATTAGAAACCGTCAACCAAAACTATCAACATAGGTTTCTTCAGTTTTTCAGTGATTCTGGCTGGCTGGCTATCTACCTATCTATGTGTCACATGTACAGGCCACACCAATGGAGTTAGATGGCTGAAAATTTAAACATTTACTTCTTATTATGCCTAAAAAAACGTTGTTTTTTAAAAAAATCTTCCCCACTCCTAAATAGGTTTTTAGTGGAGGGTTCAATTAGCAATGTAAGTTTATGCTAAATTGGTCTCTTTGTTTGTGCCCAGCTGTGTTCACACTTGTTTTTTGAACAATCAGACTTTTTAGTGATGCAACAGAAGTAAATCATTCATTGATCATCCCTTTTTCAAATTTTTTAATTGATCCCCCCCAACAAGTCATGCTGCCAAAAGACATTGGTCATGTGACAGTTTCTATTGAGTGATTAACCAGACCTGTCTTTTTTCTTTTTCAGTTTGGATCTTGAGGAAGGGTTGTCTTTTCGAGTAAGTATAATTATCTTTATTTGTTTGAATTTCAGATGTTTTCTTGAACTCTCATAAAAATGTTAGTTTTTTCATCAGCATTTGTATGTGTTGTGCGCGCTGTTATTGGGTTAGCTGTATCGAACAGTGCTGTGTCTCCAGAAGGCATCTTCTAGGGGTGCCGGTGCAGCTGCAGAAAACGAAGTGCAGCATGCAAAAATACATGATCTGAAACTGTGGAGCTGGAACAACAAGGTCAAACATGCTGTGTAGAAAGATTTCTCTTGTTTATTTTTTGCGTGGACCGAGGAAGCAAGACCCTTCATTTTTAAAACATGAAACTGTGCTGGATCAAACAAAAAATGAAAAATACGAGTATGACAAGGTCAGCCCCAGATGGCTGTAGATCTGCTACTGTCCATATCTTCTCTCTCCTTTTCTCTTGGCTCCTCTGCTGCTGCTGCTATCTGGGCTGATCTTCCCAAGTAAATAGCTTTTTGCTTTCCTTTGTCCTATCAGCCTCAATTTAATATAAATTACCCATTCCAGGCTGTATCCTGTTACATATGGATATGGTTGTATATATTTCACTATTCTTATTCCTTTTTGATCAGAAGGATTTGTCCATGGGTTACAGATGTGTACATGACACTACTTGAATTAGATCTGTAACTGTCTGTTTTGTAACAAGTTAAGTAGGCAATATTTAAGATGAGCAAAAAGCTTTGAAATATCTTGAAAAACATCAACTGTCATTCAAGTATTTTATGCAGGTCACTCATTTACAAATATAATTGTTACAGAGAGTTTTATTTTCTTGCAAGATTAATGATTTCTAACTCTAAACACAAAGTAAATTATTCATTGTCCTCTGAATAAGAATAATTCACGATTATTAATGACTGTTAATTATTATTAATGATTTGTAACTCTAAACACAGGGTATATACCAATTATGATTAATAATGATTATTAATTACTAAATGACAGCTAGGATTAAGTAATTTGGCAATTGCCTTGTAGTACTTATAAAATATCAAAAATATTATGTCGTGCAGCATTTTTAATCACTGCTACACAAAACACTGGTTTATTGCTGGGTTTGGGTTATTCATGTGTTCTGACATTTATAGCCAGCAAAGTGTAGGATTAAAAGACTCCTGTCTACCATGAGAACTTTGTTAGCTCAGTCGGTAGAGCAGAACCTACGTATAAAGTTGCTTCCAAGGTGGACGCTGGTTTGATCCCCACATGGAGCTTGTTTCTTTATTCACATTTACGATTTAGGCGGCTCGTTTAGCAGTCGTTCATGCCGGCACCGGGCAAATATAGGTTCTCAACTAATAAATGTCTTTATAATTATCATGTATCTATTTATCTATCTATGTATCTGGACTTCGCCCAACCCTAACCGTTCATAGTAGAAACTTAAAATTTTGCACACACACTCCCCTCAATGAGTAGGGAAAATATTTTTTTGTTTTTTTGAAAATTACCCCCCTACATAGGTTTTTAGAGGGGGGTTCAATATGCAATGTAAGTTTATGCTAAATTGGTCGCTAGTTTGTGCCATTTGTTTTTTGAAAATTCTGACCTTTTTTAGTGATTACAGCCCAACAAAAGGCGAGAGAATCACCCCCAGCACAGCATATATGGGTTGTAGTGATTCATAATTTCCCTTGGAAGGCTAGTTTTGTTTATATTCAATATTTCTTGAATATTAAACTACGGTAATCTAAAAGTAAAATTAAGTAAAGATACAATTTATCAAGTTTAACGTAAAATAAAATTCTATTCCTACTAATTACGTCACCAGATATCACTGATGATGTAAGTGTGACAGATGACAAATGCACATTGCTAATTATTATATGTGAGGATTATTAATGATCTATGAACTCCAAACACGATATACAACAATTAATGATTATTAATGATCTGTTACTCAAAACACAGGGTGTACAACAACTAATGATCATTAACTTAAATTTAAATGTTAATATCAGGAGGAATAACTACTGATCAAAGTTACCTCCTTTTGAGCTTTTGTTGAATTTTTTTGTTTTTCAATTTATTTTCAATTCTATCTGTCATAATAATTAGAAACAGGCAACCAAACCTGTCAACATAGGTTTCCTTCAGTTTTCAAATTGGTCTGCCTGGCTGGCTATGTATGTATGTATCATGTGTACACTGGCCACACCAATGGAGCTAGAGGGCTGAAATCTTCAACATTTACTCCTTATTATGTCTAGGAAAAAATGATTTTTAGGTTTTTAGTGGGGGGTTCAATTGGTAATGTAAGTTTATGCTGAATTGATCCCTTAGTTTGTGTCTGTGATAGTTTTTGAAAATTCAGATTTTTATAGTGATCATGGCCCAACAAAAGGTGAGAGAAGTAACTTATTCATTGATCACCCCCAACAAGGCATGCTGACGGTTTCTATTGAGCGACTAACCAGACCTGTTTTTAGAAAACTTTATTTCCGTAACTCTAAGCACAGGGTATACAACAATTAATGATTATTAATCACTGCTACCCACAACAGAGCAGTTTAATCACTGTTGCTGGGTTTAGGTTATTCATGTGTTCTGACATTTATATGTATCTATGTATCAATCTATGTATCCAGACTTTACCCAGCCCTAACCAAGTAGAAACTTGAAACTTTGCTCACACACTCCCTCAATGAGTAGGGAAAATTATTTTTTTTGTTTTTTGAAAATTCCTCTCCATAATAGATTTTTAGAGGGGGGTTCAATATGTAATGTAAGTTTATGCTAAATTGGTCACTAGTTTGTGCCCGCTTGTTTTTTGTAAATTCAGACCTTTTTTAGTGATCACAGTCCAACAAAAGGCAAGAGAAGTAACTTATTTATTGATCACGCCTTTTTCCAACATAGCATATATGGGTGCAGTGATTAATAATTTCACTTGGAATGCTATTCATTTATCTATATTTTTTTTTATTCCTGTAGACTCCTTGTGAAGCATAGGGCGACATTGTTGTTTCAGTATAAAGTAGGTTTTATGGGTTGGAGTTGCTTGCCCCATGCCTAAGGTGAACTGCCTTACAGGGCTAAAGCTCTCCAACTGCTGTGCTGTTTACCCATGCTGGGGGGGGGGGATTCATGTCTTTCCCATGGGCATTATTACATTGACACGATAAGTGTTAATCACACACATGCATTACACTCACTTATTGACTCTTTCGTTCCAGTCAAACTGAACATTTCTTAATGCAAGAAGCATATTTTTTGCCAATCAATATTCATTCATTCAATCGTTCATTGTTATTGTTCTTTAATAAATTATATATGTTATATACATTTGTCTATTCATTTATTTCATTGAACTTTGAACAAGACCGAATTTATAATTGTAGACGGAGAGATATGTTCTGCCATATTCCTCTATGAACTTGTGCTCCTATAAAATGGTGACACAAGGCCCTATATAAAAGTAAACGGCTGAGACTCAAACTCGATTTGCATATCTGATTTCTGTGCCGGTAATGGCTATGCCACTCCGCACCTCGATTCTGGTAATTACGTGCACCTAAAATCTCCAGATTGATTTTAATCGGATTGTTTAAAAATAAAGCAAAACAAATGAATGAAAATTCCTCCTTTTTATGGAATCCAAAAATTAGGCGCTGTGAGCCCTGTTCATCTTTTGTGGAGCCTAATTATTGTTTGAAAGAAAATACCTTTAGGCAAAAGGCAGGGTTGGCACATTTGCGCAACTTGTTCAAGGTTTTCAAATAATCAAACCAGAAAAGCAAAATAATTTTATTCAGTAATAATTACAGAAAACAAATTGCCATTTAAGAATCCTTAACAACGACCAATAAAATGACAGGTTTGGTTAGTCACTCAATAGAAACCGTCACATGACCAACGTCTTTTGGCAGCATGCCGTGTTTCGAGGTGATCAACTAAATAATTATTAAAAAGGGATGATCAATGAATAAATCACTTCCCTCGTCTTTTGTTGGGCCGTGATCACTAAAAAAGTCTGAATTATTTAAAAAAACAAAACAAATCTTTTGTAGACATAATAAGGAGTAAATGTTCAAGACCCTAGCTCCATTGATGTGGCCTGTACGCATGATACATACACAGCCAGTCAACCAGCCAGACTGCCTTGAAAACTGAAGAAATCTTTGGTGACAGTCTTGGTTAACAGTTTCTAGTAATATTGAGAAATAATCAAAATTATTCTTAATATTCTGATATTCTTTGGTCGGGAAATAATTGCGTCAAAAATAACAATCACAAAATTTATCAACAATGTTAGAAATATGAAAAAAAGATATTAAAAATACACATTGTGAGTTATAATGATGAAAGGCCATGATGCCTATAAAAAATTGGGATTCATAATCAGTAATGATTTAAAAAAGAATTGTTTTGTAATAACGAGAAACAATATGAAATCTGTCCGGAAAGTATCCAGCCATTTGATATTAACAGGAAAAAATAGCCTACCTAGGGCAATGGCCCTTAGTCCCATTCAATGTATGTACTCCCCTTGAGACCTTACATACATATCTCAGCATCCCTTCCATTTTTCAAAACAGTCTGCAAAGTCCTTTTTTGGGATCCCTGTAAGCTGCTTCGTTGCATTCTGCATAATCTTGTCCACAATCTGAAATCCTTTTGGGAAAAGCCAAAAATTCTGGGTAATGTGATGTTTCATAAAAAATCTGGCACAAGACATGACAAATTACCTTGCTAGTGTGAATGTGGCATTCACACAGTACACAAGCTCACTCAATGGTATCTCACTACCGACTGAGTAACCCCACGTGAGAGTGTCTGTTCATGCATGTGCAGTAAGGTCCTCTCTGATTGGTTGCCAAGTTACATTAAGGCTGTGCAACCAATTCAAATGGCTGGAAACCTTCTGAAAAATACCTTGTACAATTAATAACTAAGTCATATTTAAAATAAATTATTATTCTGAAGAAGGAAAAGAGCATGAAAAATAAGCAGAAGAACTAGTAATTGTTTGGAATAGGTACACCAAAACAATACTAGACACGATTAGCTGCTGCTGCTGTTAAACTATTACGGAACAAATGAAATCAATTCCAACCCTAACCCTAAACACTAACCCTTACACTAAACCTAAACACTAAGCCTTTGTAGTTAAATTTAATAAAATACAGTTTAAAAATTTTTTTACCTTCATCCTAGTTTTAGTTGTTTTTATACAACTTATTAATTCGGGCCACTGTTTCTATGGCAACGAATAACAGCGCAATCGGAAATAAAGAGTAAGCCTTCGGTGAGAATCAAACTCTGGCAGTGGGGGGTGTGAGTGCAATTCGATAAAAACAACTAAAATTAGGATGAAGGTAAAAGCTAAAAAGTGGTGTGTTACAATACTTCATCCAATAAAAATAAAAGACAGTTTTAAATGTTCAGAGCTTTCTGCTTTCATTTGTTCCGTAATAGTTTAACAGAAGCAGCTAATCATGTCTGAGATTATTTTGGTGCAGCTATTCCAAACAATTACTGAAGTACCACTAACAATAGCAATAATAATGATGAAGATGATATATGACTAATTTTAAGAAAAATCATTAGTTATGACAAATATGAGAAGAATAATCAATTATAAATCAATCATTCTATTTAGATGAAGAGGGATATTAATAATGATTGAAAATAATATTAAAAAGAATTGTTATTATGATTAATATAAAATGATAAATAATATTCAGTAGTCATTAGTGTGAAAAATAGTATTTGGAAAATTATTACTAATAATGTGATTGGATATAAAATAGCAACAAAATAATAATCATCAATAAAAAAAATATTGTATTAAAGAGAATAATAATTATTGATTCAAAAATATTTGTAATGAACAATATAAAATCAGGTCTGGTTAGTCACTCAATAAAAACCGTCATGTAACCAATGTCTTTTAGCAGCATGCCATGTTGTGGGTGATCAATTAAAAAATTGGAAAAAGGGGTGATCAATGGATAAGATACTTCTATCACCCTTTTGTTGGATCACTAAAAAGTCCAAATTTTCAAAAATCAAGCCGGAACCCAGCAGGGCACAAACTAGGGACCTATTTAGCATACACTTACATTGTAAATTGAACCCCCAAGTAAAAACCTATTATGGGGGAATTTTTTAAAAAAACAAACCCTTTTTCTAGATATAATAAAGAGTAAATGTTGAAAATTTCAGCTCTCTAGCTCCATTGGTGTGGCCTGTATGCATGATACATACATACATAGCCAGCCGGGCCAATTTGAAAACTGAAGAAACCTATGTTGACAGTTTTGGTGATAGTTTTGGTTGACGGTTTCTAATTAGAATTTTAAATGAATTTTAATTATTGATAACATAGAAATACCATTTTAAAGAATCATGTTCTATTATGAAGGTAAAATGAAAAATTCATTAAAATTTCCTTTTAAATCATCAACAATTTGTTGGTATGGCAATTTTGAGCAATGTAAAAGGTCAACAGGGGAGGAGTGGTAGACCTTAGGTAATGTCAACATACGTACTCGAACAATTCTCAACTTTTTCAAAAAGGCTGGCAAAACAGAGAGGAGAAAAGGAAAAACAGTCAACCTTACCTTGTGAAGAAGAAAACTGATATCAGCTTCTGGTACTTCATAAAGGTGATACAAGTTGCAACATATCTCTCCATTGCGACATTTGGTGTTGTCTTGTTTGGGCCTGAGCCGAAACCAAGGTCTGTTAATATTGGTGTTGAGTTCAATAACTCACTTGAATAATTGAAGAGCAAAAGGATACACTTGGTAATAAAGTTAAGCGCTGTGATTTACAGTACTTGTTTGTAGTTCGACAAGAAGGGAAAAGCTTTTTTTAATACTTGTGAAGTATCGGTTTTGATGAGTTTGGCAATCTGATTGGTAGAAACGAAAATTTACATTACCAAGGAGAAGGAAGTACCTTTCCTATAAATTTTGACACATCAAATCCATTAGCTTTTTATGAGCTAACCACAAGGTTGCTTTCTGCCCCTCCTCTCTTGGCTTGAAGACGAAAAGAAGGGTGAGTACACTTTTTTCTGACATTGGCTACAAACACTAGATAAGGATATCCTCACTGAGAGTGAGGATATAATGCTCCCTCGTTTACATAATGAATGTAGCAAAAACATATTCAACAAATCTTTATCTGTCCCAGAGATACACTAAAAATGAGATAATCCTTGCTTATGTGAATGTACAATAATGTTGTTTGTATGCTGTGTTTAGCTACCGTATTTTACATCCATGTAAGCAAGGATTACTAAAAATGACTTGCTTCAGAAAAATCACTATAATTCCCCAACTACTAAATATCACCACACTTGCTGCATAAGTAATAAACCTAAAATCTAAAAGAATCTTCAAACCACATGTTATCGAATGATGAAAACCGCATGCTTCTATCTTTAATAGTTTCCGAGATATGGGGAAGTTCTGTGACCAATACATGTAATAAGAGTGACCTTGCCTACTGCTCGGTCGCAATTAGTAAAGTGTCAGGAAAGATTCTATCATTTACCACTGCCAATGAAGTTGGAAGGGGTATATGTATTCACTCATGTTTGTCTCCAAAAGTTCTCAATAAATTTCAATGACGTTTTGTGGAGGAGTGGTTCATCAGCTAAGGAAGAATTGGTTAAATTTTGAGGCAGATCCAGTCACTTTTTTTTGTTTAGAGATATTTTAATCAAACCACTGGTTTAATTGGTTTTAGGTTATTCATGTATTCACACATTTATATGTATCTATGTATCTATCTATCTATGTATCCGGACTTCACCCAGCCCTAACTGTTTATTTTTTTTTGTACACACACTCATCTCAATCAGTAGGGAAAGTGCTTTTTTTGTTTTTTTGGAAAAATCTATTTAGGGGGGCTAAATAGGCTTTTAGAGGGGGGTTCAATTTTATCTATCTATGTAGCCGGACTTAGCCCAGCCCTAACCGTTTATACGTAGTAGAAACTTGAAATTTTGCACACACACTCATCTCAATGCTTTTTTTTTTTTTTTTAAATTCCCCTCCATAGGTTTAGCGGGGGGTTCAATTTTCAATGTAGGTTTATGCTCAATTGGTCACTAGTTTGTACCCGCTTGTTTTTTTGAAAATTCACAGATTTCTTAGTGATCACAGCCCAACTTTTTAATTGATCACTACCAACACAGTTGTAGTGATTCATAATTTCCCTTGAAATGCTAGTTTTTCTTTTATGTACTCACTCATCATCTTTATATGTACTCACTCATGTTTGTCTGTTTGTACACAAAATATCTCCAAAAGTTCTCTATGAATTTCAATGACATTTTGTCAACCATGGCTAAGGAAGAATTGATTAAATTTTGGGGAGGATCTAAGAATTTTTTACAGCATCGTAGTTATATATGAACTGCTTTTCATTCAGTTTGTAGTTAGCGTATGGAGTTGGCAGAGTTATGCACTCATTGAGTGCTTTCTAGTTCCAGATTGTGGAAATGGTGATGGGTTGGTGGATGTAAATCCCTTGTTGCCTTGAAGGCATCGTGTTGGAATTGGAGTAAGGTTCATATGTTGCCCTGCCCCCAGGGCTGGGCTGATTACCTACCCAAGAAGAAATAGGAGCAAAGGTTAAACTCCCTCCAGATATTCTTATACACAAGCTCGCACACAGAAAGGATCCATTCTGGTAGCTAATATTACTTCAAGTCTTCGGGGACTTCTTGAATATTAAGACACACTTCCTTCCTTCCCTCCAATTTTATCCTCTGTTCCCCACATCACGCAGCCGATTGACTTAGAGAAAAAAAGATGTATATCTTGGTGTTCATTTTGATGTAATTCTTAAGTACATATGTAATGTCTGTGAAAGAAAACATATCAGTTGATAGCTTAAAAGTACATTTCTACCAGATGTATACTACTACTACTACAGGCTTCCCCTGTTGTAATGCGCTGTGTTGGGGTCCAAGAAAGCCAACCATGTTATAACCAATCCGCGATAACCAGGGTTTAGCTATTTTGGTGCTAGATCTAGCTATTTTGGAGTTAGATCTAGCTATTTTGGGGCTAGGTTAATATTTTGGGGTCCACCATCCACTCGGGTTATATTTTAAACCATGCGATAACAAACCATGTTATAACAGGGTAGACCTGTAATACTACAACATAAGATTATTGTTTTCATTTTTCTTCCCTGTATAGGGGCGGATCCAGGACTTTGAGCAGGGCAGGGTGGTCCAAATGCAAAATGAGCGGAGGCAGGGTGCAAATTGAAAAATTAATTTTACAAATAATCCATTTTTGTTTTTAACCCATAAGAACCCACTGTGACATCGGTGTCACATACAATTTAATTGATCACATACAATAATTGATCACATACAATTGATCACATACAATAATTGATCACATACAATTTAATTGATCTAATTGATTTTATTGATCTGTTATATAATATTATATTTTATCCTTCATTTTAAGTGTACATGTAGTGTACTAGGTGACATCTACTGAACATCTTGGTGCGGTCACACGACTGTGTCAATTTGCCTACCCAGAATCCCATATAATGTTCCTTCAAGGTTGATTTATTATTACTTGGTACTATTAGGTTTTATTTATGAAATCTCTTTATCTAGATATTTTTAAAAAAAATGTAATTTTGCTTTGCCGTGAAGGTGGGCATCTGGACCACCTGGAGCCCCCCCCCCCCCGGATCTGCACCTGTTGTAGATTATTAACTCAGTGGTTAGGACAGTGGGCTGACACCCAAGAGGTCTAAGATTTTATTACAAATACAAAGCTAGTTAAATCAAAAATTGTTTTAAAACTTGGACAAAGTACCCTTTCTTATTGTGAAAGTCTAGCACTTGCAAAATCTACAATGACACTGTAGTGAAAGTCATTATTACAATTATACAATTGCATCTTCTTACCATGGCAAAGCTGTGGTAATCAAATGAAAAATTCAGGTCCGCCAAATATTTCTTATAAAGGCCAATGACATTTCGCCTTCACAGATTGAGCTCTGATCAAAAGTGCAGTAAAGTTAAAAATTTGGCTAAGCAATTTTGCTGTACATGCCTGTAGGCAGTAGAAACAGGATATTCTATAATACACTTTTTGCAATTTATGAATAGAACATGAAGTAATGAAGTTTAATGTATAAATATCAATATTTATGGATTTAAATAGTGGGTTATCAGTGCCATGGCCTATGGACAACAGAAGTTAGCTTGTGCTATTTTTAGAAGCACATCCTGCTTGTCTAGACAGTTGACCTTGGGGTCAACCTCAGCGTCTCGAGTTTGCCGTGCTTTTAGACAATACTCAC
Source organism: Architeuthis dux (assembly GCA_006491835.1). NCBI lineage: Eukaryota > Metazoa > Mollusca > Cephalopoda > Oegopsida > Architeuthidae > Architeuthis > Architeuthis dux. Next base: position 619,060 of record VCCN01004776.1, read on the forward strand.
CAGTCAGCATCAACTTGTGAACGAAGCTGGTTGCTCCTATTTCAGTGTCTCCTAAATCAAGCATATCTAAAGATCAACTGGATATTTTAAATGCTAACAGCGCTATATTTTATTTTTCCTCCCTATCTTCTCAATTACTAACCAGTACTAAAAGCCACTAACTGATACTAATACTTAAGAAGAAACAGACAACTGAAAGAACGGTCTGCTCGCCTTGTGTTTCTACATAGAAAAAAAGGTGGGTTGTCTTTTATATATATTGTTTGACTTTGTGACTTCCTTCAAAGCCCAAATCATCAAAATCTGTTTATTAATTTACATAGGAATTCTTTAGGTTTAGCGGTCACAAATTCAGTAAAACCACAAATTATGGCTTCTTTAATATTGAATCTTTTATTACAGATATTAAGTTCAAAATGCTTGAAAAGATGAATACTGTAGGAGACATGTCTGGTGTAATATAGAGGGTGCTGCAAGACATCATATCTCAATTCTCTAAGCTTAGACATAGTCAGTTGAGAGGTGTGTCACTGTCATCAAGCATTTTATTCAGTTCATGAGGGATCCATTTTTCAAACATTTTAATCTTTCTTATGGCCTTGAGATGATGTGATATGGTTGCTGTTGAAGTACTAAAGAAGTCAAGGTTTATTATTAATCACCGCTACCCACAACACTGGTTTATTGC
>VCCN01004776.1:662759-677478 GCA_006491835.1 Architeuthis dux
AAAAATCTCTTCTAAGTGCATTCATACTCATTCAATGCAACATGCCATGCATGTGCATAAAAATCCTCTCATATGCTGTAAAACAAAATCACTTGGGCATACATGGCTACGTATTGTATGCATGCAAAATTAGCATCCAATGTGCATTTACTGACGCATACATATGCACCAGATAAGGTACAATACAGGTACAAAATCCCCCACACACACGGATACAGCCTGTGTGTAAAATGTGAAATTATTCGACATACAAATTCACACTTGCACATTCGACTTGTTGTAAGGATAGTGATAAAGAATTTATTTTTACATCTTGTATATAATAAAGTAGTAAAGTGTGTATGTATGTTTGTACTTATAAAAGTCAAGAACTACACATTACAGAGGAAAAACAAAGACATATTCAAAATCAGCAGATATCAATTTACCTACAGCACACATTCTTTGGTCAATTTTGCCCCCAAAAAATTGTCAATTTGTATGGAGTCTGTGTCGTGCTCACCTAAAAAAAAGTCTATCTAAAAATCTCTTTTCTTTTTTCATCTTGAATTTTTCCAAAAAATATAATAGTTAGACCCGTGGAACCATATCAACATCATCCAAAGAATTTTTTTGTACCATTTATTTGAACCTACACACACGTGAGGGGGTCAAATGTTTAATTTCTTTTTCTGCTCTAATTCGTAAGCTTCTATTTAAAGATTCATTTATTTCTTTAAAAATCGTAGTAGCTCCAATAGCTGAGTGGTTAGAAGTGTGGAAAATATAATCATTGACAAAATTCAAGCTCTAACAGAAAGTTTAAAAATGTTTTTCCTTTGATTTTACATGCTCACAATCTATTATACCTTCAAACCTTCAGGAAATTTGTCAGTTTTGAGAGCAAAGATTTCAAGGTTTTAGAGGGGGTTCTATTCACAATGTAACTATAATGCTAAACTGGAACCTTACCTTTTGTCCATTATAGGGAACCACAATGCTCATGCCAGTTTGGCCCAACAATAAAACATGTTTTTCTTAGAGCAAAACCCCTAACCCAACCTTTAACTAACTGCAACCCAAACACATCAATAAAATTTGGGCACAATTTAAATCCAATGATCGTCTTTGATGTGTTAAGTAGGGTGTGAAAGATCTAAATTATGTTTTATTGGTAAATAAACATTGAATGCAAAAAGTCTAATTTAGTTCTTTATTGGTTGATTGATTCAAAATTTCAGTTAAAAACAATGCACAACATTTGTGCCATTAAAATATTTTTAGCATAAGCATTTGGGAGGCACATTTGGTCAGAATTCTGATCTATGAGGCACAAAATCACTTTATCACACCCTGGTGTGAAGTACTAATGCTAAAAGTAAGCACTTGAATTCTGTTTTGAGAAAAACTGGCCTGTGTTTGTCTGTGTGGATCTGCCCGGGAGTGTGTGCAGGCCCACCCAGGCGGGGTGCACATGAGTACACCCCTCCCCCTTAATTTTATGAAATCTGTATAAAATATAATTTGCTTTCTTGTGTTGTTAGATTTGAAGTTTTATTTTCCCGGGCAATGCCAGCTGGTTATAAATATACTGCTCACAAGACATGTAAGCATCTATATATATATATATAATCCTCCATATACAGGAATGCATATAAGCATCTATACATGCATCTATATATAATATTCCATATACAAGAATACACACACTCATTCTTGACTTTCATGAATGAATGAATGAATACAAGAAAGAATCCGGGATGAGTGGATTGGTGGTGGTGGGAAGGCGTTTCGTTAGGAGAATTGATTATTTGAATCTCAAATCAACACACAAAAAAGAAATTTCTATTCAGCAGACGCTACTGTTCCATCGTTTCTGGCTGCTGCTGCTGTTGTTGCTGCTGCTGCTGCTGATGCTGCTGTTGCTGCTGATGCTGCTGTTGCTGCTGATGCTGCTGTTGCTAATTCCATCACAACTACCAAAACATTTTTTGTAAATTTTGTATTTAGAATTTTGCTGTCAGTTCTTTTTTTGTTGCAAATTTTAACTTTTTAATTTTTGTGAATCATTTTTGTTTTGTTTTTTCCTTTACATATTTCCACCCCCAGCCCCTTTCTACACTTTGCATGCACTTTTAGAAACCATAAACCAAAACTGTCAACATAGGTTTCTTCAGTTTTTAAGTTGGTTTGGCTGTCAACATAGGTTTCTTTTTTTAAGTTGGTCTGGCTGTCAACAGAGGTTTCTTTTTTAAGTTGGTCTGCATCTATGGTCTGACTTTCAGGCTTGTTTTGTTACAAACCGTAAACCAAAATTGTCAACATAGGTTTCTTTAGTTCTTAAGTTATTCTGCCTGGCTATCTATCTATCTATCTATCTATCTATCTATTTAGGTATGTGTCTTGCATACAGGCTGCACCAATGGAGCTAGAGGGCTTGAAATTTAAACATTTATTCCTTATTATGTCTAGAAAAAACATTTTCTTTGTTGAAAATTCTCGCCCCAAAATAGGTTTTTAGTGCTAGATTCAATTTATGATGTAAGTTTATGCTAAATTGGTCCCAGCATTCGCACGCTTTTTGTTGAAATTTTCAAACTTCTTTAGTGATCAGAACCCTAAAAAAATGTCGGGAGAAGAAGATCACCCGTTTTCCCAATTGTTTAATTGATCACCCTTAACAGGGCATGCTGTCAAAAGACGTTGGTCACTATTAGTCAGCATTAGGTCAGTTGGTCAGCATTAGTATTATTAGTTTATCCTCGTCTTTTCATTGTGATATATCTCTATCCATCGGATGAATATTGCGTATTTAATATAGCTCACAATTTAACTTCTAAATTCATATAAGAAAATTTAAATGTTAATATCAAGGGGAATAACTACTGATCAGGGTTACTTCCCTTCCCGCTTTAGGCGTATTTTTAAATCTATCTGTCATAATAAATCTAACAAAATTTATTTCCGGCACAGAAGAGTTCCACTGTCAATGAGGAGCCGTGCTCTGACACCTGAGTGTGTCTTTCCGGTTCAGACGGCTAAACAATAGTGACTTGACTTCAGACCAGGGTACAACTCAGTCGTCATCACAACATTGTAAAAAGGCAAATATTCTTCTTGGGTTAAGCAATCTTCTGTTTCTGTTTTCCATTACGGTCAGCTCAGTGTTTCAGCGGCCAGGTGGGGAAACTGTCGAACCCTCTAATTGTGGGTTATTCATGGGAAACGGAAGATTGTCTATTTAGGGAGGGATTTTCAAAAAAAAACAAAAAACATTTTTCCTACTCAATGAGGAGAGTGTGTGTGCAAATTTCAAGTTTCTACTATGAACAGTTAGGGCTGGGCAAAGTCCAAGTATCCTAGATAGATACATAGATACATATAAATGTGAGAACACATAAATAACCTAAACCCAGCAACAGTGTTTAAACCAGTCTGTTGTGGGTAGCGGTGATTTGGGAGCAATGCATCAATCACTAGTGCCACTCAAACACACATGCATTCTTCCCCATAAACTTCAGTTAGGATACAAAAAGATTCAGTAGCTGTTTTGTTCAATTTCACAAAATATTTCAAATTGATGTATTGCTTGATTTTTGAACTGGCCATTTTAATGACATGTCAGAAAAACATGTCTACTTCAAGTGATGCGTAACAGCAAACTGAATTCGTGAGTGGATTGAAACTTTCAGGGGTTGTTTATACTTGCCTATTGATCAATGTATATCATGTGATTTGTCCATGCATGCTGTGGTTCGACTTACATAATCCCAGTCTTGTTATTTAATAACCACACCTCATATATAAACATGGTTCTTGGTCGTTTCGTCAAACGACATATCGCCAACACAGTTTAGTCATGCGGCTCGCTTCTGGGGTTTTTTTGTTTACTTTCGTTTGTTTTGTTTACTTTTACTCTTTAAAAAAATAGTTTATTTTTGAAAGATTTCTTATTAAACATTCTTGACAGAACAGTTTAGTTTTTCTGTTGAGGAGAGTGACACATCCTTCGAGAAGTAATTTGTTGTTGTTGTAGAGTTGGAGGAGTAACCAGAAGGTTGTAATTGGGAAGGATATGATAGAGATGTTGAAGAAGGGAGAAGTTAATTGAGTTGCAAGAGAATGTAGCTCGTTTCTACATTCGAAATTAGCGGTGAAAAAGTAATGCCAAAATGACCTGTCATGGCTGCCGGTAGTCGCAGCAGGAATAGCTGACGGTGAAGGAGAAAGGAGGTCACGTGTTCAAAAAGAGGAGGTCGGAAAGTCGGCCATATTGGTTTTTGGCTGTCAATACAAACAAAGGAATCAAAACAAAAAGGCGTCAGATTTAAATTGAAAAAAGGTTATATTTAATAAAAACATTGCACTGAAAAAGGGTACAATAAAAAGGAATACACATATATGTGAAAGTAGTTAGTGAGAGGTTTTTGGTGAGATAAAGAGTTATATATATATATATTGGTAAAAAGAAAAGGGATTTTGCCATTAGCCGGTTTTCGAGTTCCGAAATGGATTTTGTGAGACAGCAGCGTTAGTTATGTGAACTAAAAGAAATTGGATGTTAAGAGAAAAGGAAGGCCTTTTGACAGAAAGTAGAAGATGCTAGGCATGTAGTAAAGATAGATTCTGGTCAGGAAGACATTTTAAAGAGTAGCTCCGCTAAACCTGATGTTAACAGAAACTAGTCATCCTTGGTCATTGTAATCACGAAAGGGCCTATATTTGAGGTATTTATTCCTAGTTTTGGCGAAAAGGAATGGAGAGAGAATGACCAAAGATTTGAAGTAAGAAGAGACAGCATTTGAAGAAATGTCCATAGTTAGAAAGTGGGGCCTAAACGACCCAAACATTAAGTGGAAAAAGGAAGAGATATTTTATGTGCCAGAGAAATAGACATGGGCAAAAGAGACACTGTAGGGAACAGGCTCCAAGATAATCGAAAAACTAGGGTTTTTATACTTGTGCTGATGTCACGAAAAAAAGGAAGCTAATATTTAGTTTTGTACTTCATAGGTTCAGAGCTGGCCCCGTTGAGATGACAAAGCTAGCTTGATATTTTTAACCCTATTTTAATACTTTGAAAAATATGACCGCTACATTGTTATTGACAAAAATGTAAAATTAAACATCTAAAGACCTGCTTTACAAATAAGCTTAATTAATCTATGCTTATATAACTTAAAGCAATGATAAAAGAATTTGTTTTTCAACTGTAAATTGACATCTAATGAAAATAAACTTGCATATAAAAGTTTTATTGGCTAACTTATCAAATAATTAACTACGGTGTATGTATGTTGGCGATAATAAAAGTAAACATAAACTTACTTCGAAATATTGAGATATTCTACTTAATAATTAATGAAAATTTGTTTTTTGTTTCTTTGGACAGAAATTTAGGATTTTTTCTTTCTAGCAAAGCCAAGAAAAAACTCAAGAACTAATTTTTTTCAATTTTAATTCTGTTTTTAAAATAGGGTGTCGATGTCTGCTGGATTAAAAATTCATTTTATAATATAATATGCAATATGCATCCTGTTCTTCCACTGTTGTTATTTAAGATGTAACATTATTTTTCAGAAATTTCACTATTTTTTCGTTTTTTTAACCTCTAAATGGTACAAAAATAAGTATTTGACGAAATGGCAGTCTGTGAAAAGCTAAGTCGGCAAAACATCAATTTGTCCAAAAGGTTGTCTACGAAGCGTCCACATGATGAAACTGCTGTCGGTTGACTGTGTGTCGATGATACGTCATTGTCTCTCCTCTTATTTTATATGTCACCAAAACTGTCAAAATAAGTTTCTTCAGTTTTCAAGTTGGTCCAGCTGGCCTGCTATATATGTATCACGCGTACAGGCCACACCAATGCAGCTGAAATTTTTAACATATACTTCTTATTATGTCTAGGAAAAATACTTTTTTTTGTTTTTTAAAAATTCCCCCTAAATAGGTATTAGTGGGGGGTATAATGTTTTATATACATGTATGTTATGTTAAATCAATAAACATGCCGAAGCAAGCTCCAAGCAGCCCCCATAAGTAGGAACGGGGAAGGCTCAGTTCAACACAGGCATAGCCCTGATCAACATGTGTCTTTCGTTACATCTTCTTTTCTTAACACACTTAAACATGGTAACGAATCAAACGCATTCTAATCTCACACAGCTACAACAGAAAGAACAACACAGGCACTAAACACTACAAGAACATTACAGGGGGGTTCAATTTACAATGTCAGTTTATGCTAAATTGATCCCTAGTTTGATGTGTGTTTTGAAAATTCAGACTTTTTATTGATCTAACAAAAGGTGAGAGAAGATTCATTGATCACTCCTTTTTTTAATTCATCACCCCCAACACGGCATGCTGTCAAAAGATGTTGGTAATATGATGGTTTCTGTTGAGTGACTAAGTACTCATTCTTCTTTTCTTTCCTTTTTTTATTTTTTTTTGTACTCTTTCTTAATCTTTTCTCCTCCCTCTACTTTGAACACGCATTTCTTTTTCTCTGTATCTCTCATTCAAAATATCCATTACCTGCATGTTACCTTGAATTTCATCTCTCTTTCTCTTTCTCTTAATGCTTCACTTTCCTCATTCCAGTAATACCCAAGCTCTTTTATACCCCAATGTCACTTAAACTGATGTCCTCCTAGACTTAGAGGAGACACAACCCATCCATTTTTCATCTTCTAGATTGATAAATAATGAATGGCAACTTGGAAGTGCTTCACTGGTGCCTGACTTTTCTCCAAATAGAAAAACCTTTGCTAAAATGCCTTTTTCCTAAGTAGCCACCAGGGGTCATCCTAATCTATTATATCTATTTTACAATGGTCGATATTCGGTTGAACCACTTCTTTTTTAAACTTTTGACTTTACCCAGTGTCTAAAATGGTTCCAGTAGGTCCCAAATAGGCTGTATATGTGTGCAAAATTCACATATGGTTTCCCCTTTTGCAAAAAAATAAATTTAGAGGGTCTGCGTTTGATTTTACACTGATAATAATGATCTGATTTCCATCTATTTCTCTATAATAATAAAAGTATTTGGTATGCATACTCAATGTACATAGAGGAAGGTTTTAAAGTAAAACTAGCATTCCAGGGGAAATTATGAAGCACCACCACCCATATATGCTGTGTTGGGGGTTATCAATTAAAAAGATGGAAAAATGGGTGATCAATGAATAAGTTACTTCTCTCGCCTTTTGTTAGGCTGTGATCACTAAAAATGGTCTGAATTTTCAAAAAACAAGTGGTCACAAACTAGTGACCAATTTAGTATAAACTTACATTGCATATTGAAGCCACCTCTAAAAATCTATTTGGGGCGGAGAATTTTCAAAAACAAAAAAGATATTTTCCCTACTCATTGAGGGGAGTGTGTGTGCAAAATTTCAAGTTTCTACTATGAACGGTTTGGGCTGGCCGAAGTTCGGATACATAGATAAATAGATACATATAAATGTCAGAACACATGAATGACCTAAACCCAGCAATAAACCAGTGTTGTGGGTAGCAGTGATTAATATATATGACAACACATGGCCAACTGGTGGAGTTCTAGTTACCAACATGCAATTGCTTACTGATCAAGGAACCGTCTTTCTTCTCTTCATTCAAGGAGAAGCAAGTAGATTCACCCGCCTATTAGAAAATGTCAACCACCAACCAAAACTGTCCACTGTAAAGATAATGATGACAGATACCAACAGATTTAAAAGGCAACAAAAGAAGTACTCACGGGCTCATTTATTCATTCTTATTTACATCAACAGCACTCGATGACACATGCTTAATGTCTTGTCTACTCATTCAGCAGCGCACCATTCACCCAAAATGTACACAGTGGCACATTACCGGAAGTCCATAAGTGCTCTTCAGTCTAAGAGGCATAACTCAATACTGAAATGAGAATACTTACTTAACACACTGGTCAACATAGGTTTCTTCAGTTTTTAAGTGGTTCTGCCTGGCTAACTATCTATCTATATATGTGTCACGTGTATAGGCGGCACAAATGGAGCTAGAGGGCTGAAAATTTAAACATTTAACAATTCCCTCGCCCAAAATAAGTTTTTAGTGAGGGTTCAATTTACAATCTAAGTTTACGCTAAATTAGTCCCTTCGTTTGTGTCTGGCCACGTTCACACTTGTTTTTTGAAAATTCAGACCTTTTAGTGATCCAACAAAAGATGAGAGAAGTAACTTATTCAATTTTTACAATTTTTTAATTGATCACCCCCAACAAGGCATGCTGCCAAAAGACATCAGTCATGTGACTGTTTCTATTGAGTGACTAACCAGAACTGTTATTTACAAATGAAGATTCAGTGCATCCCAAGAAACACTTTAAGGACTACATCAAGGTCAGCCTAAAGTCCCTGTAAATGAGCTGGAGTTTTATGCTGATGACTGATCTAAATTGCCCAAGATAACACACATGGCCTGTACACACTTTGAAGAGAGTCGAAGAAAGCAGATCACCAGCGCAGCGAGAACGTTAAAAGCACTCTCCTCAAGTGCGCACCTCGAGCATTGGACCTGTCAGCCACATTCAGGTCCACCATTGGCAGCAGAGCCACAGACATCATTGAAACAATTGTCAACAACAAAAATAAGTGGCGAAAAAAAGTATTCCTCTTTTCTTGAATTATATACCTGTTGAGTGCTGAAGAATGGATCGCTGAAACGTTGTGTTGATAACATCAAGGATGAGAAGAAGAGATTTGATTGTCTGAACAAAAATTGGAATGAATTTTTCTGAATATTTAACAGTTAAATAATGATGCCTCCCACAAGGAAAAAATAATTAAAATCTTTTTTTTAAAAAACAAATGAAATCAAACAGAAATAACAAGCAAAAGATGTTCAGAAATAAACTTTATTTGTGAAATACAACAAATATTTTACCATTTTGAGAACTTGTACTCCGAGAACCTTGTCACTGGAGAGTTTGATTGGATAGTGGAATATGTTAGACTCTGTAGATCCACTTGTCCGCCGTCAACTTGTATATAACACAATATAAATGCATACACTTCTTAGGGTCTTCAATACGTTTTCATTTACACTCGGCCATTAACATCTACAGGCTAGGATGCCGAACCGCATTTGAACACAGTAAAATATCAGAGAAAAGGGACTCCCGAAACAGGAAAGTTCCACTACTGATCATGAACAAAGAAAGCTAACAGAGTTATCTTTCTTTGTATAGGATAAATTAACATATTGATAGAATCCATTTCTATGTATCTATGTATCTATCTATGTAAACAGACTTTGCTCAGCCCTAACCGTTTATAATAGAAACTTGAAATTTTGCACACACACTCCACTCAATGAGTAGGGAAAATGTTTTGTTTGTGTTTTTGAAAATTCCTTCCCATAATAAGTTTTTAGAAGGTAGTTCAATATGTAAAATTATGCTAAATTGGTCACTAGTTTGTGCCCGCTTGGTTTTTGAAAATTCAGACCAGCCCAACAAAAGGCAAGAGAAGTAACTTATTCGTTGTACACCCCTTTTTCCGACTATTTAATTGATCACCCCAAACACAGCATATATGGGTGGTGGTGATTCATAATTTCCCTTGGAATACTAATTTTAATTAATGTGATTACACATGCTCAGTGATCATATTATTGTTCTTCTATGTATTCTTATTTATTATTCCACTAATTTTCCACTAATTTTTGGTGCCACTTCTACTACAGTTTTCGAGATACCAAAGCCATTCTAATACTAATTGGTGCTTCTTAGTATTGCAGTTACATACAGCTTTTTAAAAAATTGATTTTTTATGGTTTAGATTTACAATGTAACTAAAATGCTAAACAGGACCCTTACTTTCCGCGATTCGTACAGTTTCAAAGTATCCGGTTACTTCCCTTGTGAAAGTTGTAAAGATTTTTTTTTGCCAGCAATTTTTTTGTGCTTTCATTAAGGTTTGGGGAGGGGCCTATGCTGTGGCACAGTTACACTTGCAGTTCCTTCAGGAGATACAGGCTCTAGTTATATGAGTTTTATGATTGTCCAGCTATTTCTTGTTTCAGCATGGGACATACAAACAGCTGTTTTGATTATCATATAGATGGAATGCAAATTTTAGCATAGTAGCTGTTCATACATGGAAATATCTGTACAGGCGCTCCTCTACTTGCAAACGTTCAAGTTATGAACTTTCAGAGATACAAACAAACTTGTCTGTAAATTCAAATTTTGAACACTGGTCAATTCAGAAGTTCAACCGCTGCACAATAGATGGCACCACTGTAGCGGCTCAGCATCATTCTGTAAACACAACTCAGTTGTTGTCTCTCTGTAGCGTCACTTTTTTTTATTTGTGATCATCGGTAGTTTTCAGAAATACATATGTTGCGGGCAGATTGCCGAAAGTCGGTCTTGCAAGATACTGTTGGAAAGCCGATGAAATTCTCTTTCTAACAATACCCATATGTATATACTTCCATCAAGACTGATGTCCACCATCTGAAGAAATAGGACTGCGTACTAGAGATTTTCTAAAAAAAAATGCTTTGTTTTATGCAAATGTGGTAGTTCTTCCCAACTTCTTTTCTTGGGAACATCTTTTTTCTGAAAGAGGACATCCTAAGGAATTTGGTACCCTATTTATAGAGTCCTGGGAGTGGTGGGTGCACAGGGGATCCTGTTTGGCCCCTGCCCCATCAAACGCACCTGCAGATCCCTGTTTATTATCGCATTTCTGAATACCCACATGTATACCTATTTGAAAATGCTAACCCCAATTTCTCCGACCTCAGGTGGTACTTACCTCCACCAGACACTGGTCTAATTTATAAACCAATGGTCGCCAACCTTTTTATGCCTAGCGCCCACTTTTGCCACTTTTCTGAAGGTATTCTGTATCACCCACTAATATTTTTAAGCCAGTTAATCACTTAATGGCCATTTCAAATGGCTAAAAGTGGCTAGACTTTTCAACAAAAAATTTTAAAATGGCTAAAATTGCGTAGATTTATTTTCCAGGTATACACACACCAAGAACTTGTACAAAGGCTCCAAAAAGTAAATATCCAATGTATTTATCATATATTAAGACATTAAGGAAAATAAAAGCCATTGTTTTGGTTTGCAATCTTTGTAATAACACACTGTTAGCTATAATAAAAATGTATTGACTTCAGGTGTTGTCTGTGTGGCAGAAGTAAGACAGACATAATACCTGACCCTGCGACCCAGTAATGGGTCTATCATCCACTTAAAAGCTTAAATCACCCACTAGTGGGCTGTATCGCTCAGGTTGGCGACTACTGTTATAAACAAGCCCCAGGAACTTATCCAGTTGATAAGTAGTTCGTGTAATTTGAAATTGAAAAATATTGGTCTCAGACTGATTAGGATATCGCACCAGGGCTCGGAGTGCCAAGGGGGTCCAAGGGTTTCTTGGATAGTGCTGAGTATCAAAACCTTTAAGTCAAAAGATATGTCCATTAATAAAATAGCATGACTATTGTTCACTGGCTTGCAGATATAGTAAGTAAAGTGTATCTTGTATTGACTTTCGGTGTTGTCTGTGTGGCAGAAGTAAGACAGTAAGTAAGACAACCTTTTACTCCCAATGAGTATACACCCGGTGACGAAGACCTGGTTTCAAATCTGGTCGTGACCAGGACTTTATTCTTACAAGTTTTTAGGACCACTCCCTTGACAGGATGCAAATCCACCGAAGGGATACCTCCACCCTAATCACACAGCATAGAGTGTACTCAATTAGCTGCTGAGTGCACAGAGAAACTTGTCCTAATGAAGAGTTTTCCACACTCTTCGCTCATACCAGGAATCGAACCCAGGACCTTTTGCGCGTAAGGCAGACATGCTAACCATTACACCATCTGAGCAAACAGCAGATATAGTATGGTGTGTAAAAAGGGTTATGGCAGATGAAAACGGGATGGTTAAAGGATGAGGGTGTTTGTACAGTGTGAGTGGGGTGTTTACATCTTCTAATTCAGTAGAATAAATAGATAACAGTGCCACGTTCTTCCTTTTACTACGAAACATGTCTGCGTTTAGACATATTGCTGAAGCATGATCAGGGATTATTCCTACCCCAGAGCCTATTAATCAGCTGTTCATGTCTTTACAACATCTCTCTTTGACAGATGCATGGTTCCATGTTTGGTCTACCAAAGATGCACTTGGCTTGTCTCCAGCCAATCTGCCATTCTATACTGGGAGTCTTGGAATCCTGATAGAAGTCCTTTTGCAGTCTGTCTCTGTCAGACTTTCTGTTTCTGCCAGAATACTGTGATTGTGGCCTTAATGTGTAACTGGCAATGGTCAGAGGCCAAAGTGGAATTGAATGTAGCATTGAGGGTTTATATCTTGCCCAATGTAAGATGGAGCATGTAAATTGTTCGGTCTTTAAAGTCCACTTTGAAAGATAGAGAAAAAGTTTTTCTTAGCCTATTGCGAAATCTTAATCGCAATCTTAATTATTATTGGATGAAGTATTGTAACACGCCACTTTGGATTAAATTTGACTAGTTTTTACCTTCATCCTAATTTTAGTTGTTTTTATACAACTTATTAATTTGGGCCACTGTTTCTATGGCAACAAATAACAGCGCAATCAGAAATAGAGAGTAAGCCTTCGGTAAGAATCAAACTCACACCCTCATTGCCAGATGTTTTATTTTATTTATTTTACGTCTAGCTGATTTTACCAATCAGCCATGAAGACTTTATGGATTAGCAGAAGCTGATTTACACTTATAAACTCACTTCCTACAACCAATTCTCTGCGCCATATTTATGTAGTCCTTTTTATAAATCAATCTTTATTATTATTGGATGAAGTATTGTACACACCACTTTTTTTATTAAATTTGACTAGTTTTTAACCTTCATCCTAATTTTAGTTGTTTTTATACAACTTATTAATTTGGGCCACTGTTTCTATGGCAACAAATAACAGTGCAATCGGAAATAAAGAGTAAGACTTCGGTGAGAAAAACAACTAAAATTAGGGTGAAGGTAAAAACTAGTCAAATTTAATAAAAAGGGTATTTTATTAACTGTTCAAAATTTGGTTCGGTGCATTGGATTACATCTTTTCGGGTGGATTTCTGCTTTAACTCTCTCTCTCTCTCTCTCTCTCTCTCTCTCTCTCTTTCTTTCTACTTTTCTCTACTTCTCTCTTTCACAACACTACTTGAACGGAGAATGCAAATGAAACTTTCAAAATACTAAATGATTATAACAATTATGGTAAAAACTTTTTCAACCTCTCTAATAGAACAAATAATCTAATTGTATGCCCAAATATATCTATGGATTTCTTTAGTGAGAGAGTTGTGCAGTATTGGAATAAATTGCCTGAATACGTGAAGAATAAAAGTAGTATTAACAGCTTTAAAAATAGTATTGACAAATTTAGAGAAAATGGCATAATAAATAAATTAAATGGTCAGTATTGGGAACTCTCAGAGGCAATCTTTAAAAGAATTTAAGCCATTACGTATAAAGTATGGCAAGTCGATGTGTGAAATGGCAATGCTGGGCTGGTAAAGGATTTTTTTTAAATTAATTAATTTACGTGAACTCTTCTAAATGAAGTGTTTTCATTTATTGATAATGATGTCTAATTTTTTCATACTCTGTGATTATAGTAATGTTTTTTTTAATGTTGACAAGACAATATTTTATAATGAGATGCCCATAGAGGCATTATTTATAAATAAATACTTTTCTCTATCTCTCTCTCTATCTCTGCTTTTCTCTCTTTCTTTAGTTTTTTCTTTCTCTACTTCTTTCTTTTTCTCTCTTTCTCTACTTCTCTTTCTTTCTCTACTTTTCTCTCTGTGTCGTTCTCTCTACTTCTCTCTCTCTTTTAGGCCACCATTTCTTCATGCTCTTTTATCATTTAAAAAAATCTTTTGAAACCTCTCTCTCTTCTCTCTATTCTCTCCCCCTTTTCCTTTATTCTTATCCCTTCTTTATCTTCATTCCTCTCTTTTCCTTTTTTGTTTCCTTAAGAGTAATCTCCCTTTACTAAACCAACTTTCTAATTGACATTATATAGAACCTTTTTTTTTTTGCCTTATTTATTCTCCTCTGAGATGTTTTCCTGCTTCTTTAGTTAATGATTGGCCAATTTAAAACCTGTAACTTGAAGTCACAGAGACTTCATTTTGTTTCTTATTTGTATTTTTTCTACTTTAGTCTTTAGATATCACTTCCATCATGTGACATTTTGTTCATCCTGGTCTTCCTGAATGACCCTTTCAGGCTAATAAACCATAATTAATCAATCATTGAGTTGATTTCATTGTCGCTCACACAATCCTTGGGTTACATTCAGGGCTTGACTGCTACACAAGAATTAAAACTGCTTGACAAAAATAATTCCTAAAATAAACCAAACAGAAGAAATGCATTCGCTTCTTGGGAGAATTTCTACCTTTTTCTTTTTTAAAGTCAATGAAAAACTATTGCTTAGAACAGGGTTCTTCAAAATACGGGTCCCGATACATTACTGACGGGGTCGCAGGTGAAGAATAAGTGAGAAAAATATTGGTGACAACAAAATAATTAAGATTTGAAATATGAATATATCTAATAATCTTATTATTACCTTTGTCATCAATAATTTATTTGTTAAACTTATTAAATCATAACAGTAAAGGTAGCCATGGTAGGCTGGACACATTCACATGGACAGGTACATTCCACACATCTACACCTTTGAAA
>VCCN01004776.1:758351-769758 GCA_006491835.1 Architeuthis dux
TCTCATCTTTAAATCAAAACTTTAAAACGACTCAATTCTATTTGAGTTCTTATCATAAAAACTTGACTGCTCGATATCGGATATAAAAAACCTGGGCGATACTGCCCACTAGTGGGCGATTTAAGCTTTCAAGTAGCCATTATTGGGTCACAAGGTCAAGTATTATGTCTGTCTTACTTCCGCCACACAGACAACACCGGAAGTCAGTACTTTTTGTTATGGCTAACAGTGCGTTATTACAAAAGTGTTTATGAAGCGTGGAAATGAAATTTGCCCAGAAATGATATCTACGTAATTTTAGCCATTTTTTACAAATCTAGCTACTTTTAGCAATTTAAGATGGCTGTTATGTGGCTAACTGCATTTAAAATATTAGTGGGCGGTACAGAAATTTTACCCTCACAAAAGTCACAAAAGTGGGCACTAGGCATAAAAAGTGGGCACTAGGCAAAAAAAAGGCGACTACTGACCTAGACAATCGGCATGTCCAGTCACAATACACAAGATTCTGTCTTCACAAATTTATCAACAAGTTAGATCAGAAACCGAGGCACATTCGTTAAAAGGGGGCAATTTAAATATGTTGGGGGTCAACTTGGAGTTTGTGTGTGAAAAGCAAAAAGTGTTCTGTGGCTCAAAACCGAGTCATACACTAAAGAAGAAACCGACTAGATGTAACAAAATGAGGAGACTTATGACTGAATCTAACTTAGAGCCTGAAATCAAGACTAACCATTTGTAGTAAATATCAGGCTCAAGGGTCTCACTAATTTGAAAATTTGAATTTGTTATATCTTTAGAGGATATTGTAAATTTAAAGTGCTATTATCATAGCATGCCATATTCAATAGAAATTTGTAGAACTTGGTTATAACATTATTATTAATCAATCTTTATTATTATTGGACGAAGCATTGAAACGACCACTTTCATTAAATTTGACTAAAAAATTTGACTAGAAATTTAGGATGAAGTTAAAACCTCATTCTAATTTTTAGTTGTTTTTTTTACACAACTTATTAATTCGGGCCACTGTTTCTATGGCAACGAATAACAGCGCAATTGGAAATAAAGAGTAAGCCTTCGGTGAGAATTGAACTAACACCCTCATTGCCAGAGGAAGACTAGTTTAAGCCCAGCTGCTTTTACCAATCGGCCATGAAGACTTCATGGATTAGCAGAAGCTGATTTACACTTATAAACTCACCCCCTACAACCGACTCTCTGCGCCATATTTATGTTGTTTTACATATGAGACCTAGTAGTCTTTTTTATAAATCAATCTTTCGTGGCTGATTGGTAAAAGCAGCTAGGCATAAACTAGTCTTCCTCTGGCAATGAGGGTGTGAGTTCGATTCTCGCTGAATACTTACTATTTATTTCACATTTGCGCTGTTATTCGTTGCCATAGAAACAGTGACCCGAATTAATAAGTTGTGTAAAAACAACTAAAAATTAGGATGAAGGTAAAAACTAGTCAAATTTAATGAAAAGTGGAGTATCATTTTTATTGGCGCTGAAATTATTTCTCATTGATTTTAAACTGTAAATTTTGGTAAATTTCTAAATTTAACATTGTAAAGATTATTTTGACAGATATTAACAGATTTAAAATGCAACAAAAGATGCATTCACAGATTCAATTTATTAATATTTATTTACAGCAACAGAACTCTGACATGTGCATCGTGTACAATCTCTTAAAACCAGTATGGCATCTCGTTCACCAGAACGTAAACAGAGCCACCTTACCGGAAGTCGATAAGCACTCTTCCACCTAAGGGCCATAACTCAAGATATTTACTTAACAAACATTATATTATTATACCTTTTCAACATTTTGCACACACACTCCCCTCAACGAGTTGTTTTTTGAAAATTCCCCCCCTAAATAGGTTTTTAGAGGGTGTTCAATATGCAATTTAAGTTTATGCTAAATTGGTCACTTGTTTATGTCAGCTATTTTTTTTGAAAATTCAGACATTTTTTTTAGTGATCACAGCCCAACAAAAGGCGAGAGAAGTAACCTAATTATTAATCACCCCTTCTTCCAACTTTTTAATTGATCACACCCAACACAGCATATATGGGTGGCGGTGATTCATAATTTCCCTTGGAATGCTAGTCTTTCCTGTTTTTAAAGATCAGATTTTGGTCCTTAACAAAAATGTTACTCGGAATCACATTTATCATCTTCCTCTTGTTTACGCATGCTGTTCTTCTTACTAAGAGACAGGAAGAAAATATGAGTCCAGACAAACTGGCAAAAACATCAGACATTGATTAAAGATTGTCTGCCCTTATCAAAAACATTTGCGGACACTGCATCTGATAAATATCACAAGTTTATAGGTCAAAACAAAATGAAACAGGTCTGGTTAGTCACTCAATAGAAACCGTCACTTTTGGCAGCATGCCGTGTGTGTGTGTAGGGGGCTGATCAATTAAAAAATTGGAAAAAGAGGTGACCAATGAATAAGTTACTTCTCTTGACTTTTGTTGGGCAGTGATCACTAAAAAGTCTGAAGTTTCAAAAATCAAGCGTTAAAACTGCCAATTTAACATAAACTTACATTGTAAATTGAGCTTCCACTGAAAAATTATTTTGGGAGAGAATTTTAAAAAAACAAAAAAAACTAAAAATATTATGACTAGAATAAAACGTTTTTTTGTTTAAGGAGTAAATGTTTAAATTTTCTTTAAATTAAATTAAATTTAAATTAAATTTAATTTTAAGGAGTAAATGTTTAAATTAGAT
Organism: Architeuthis dux; assembly: GCA_006491835.1. NCBI lineage: Eukaryota > Metazoa > Mollusca > Cephalopoda > Oegopsida > Architeuthidae > Architeuthis > Architeuthis dux. Next base: position 761,110 of record VCCN01004776.1, read on the forward strand.
GTAGCTCCACTGGTGTGACCTGTACATGTGACAAATACATACATAGCCAACCAGGCAGAATTACTTAAAAACTGCAGAAACCTATGTTGACAGTTTTGGTTAACGGTTTCTGATTTTTACATCAGAATTGTTGTATGGCCTTAATAGTCACTTTGAGAAACTCCTCATTATAACATTATCAATTTTAAATCTTTAGTCTTCACAGTCAAAACCATAACACCATCCCCTGCCAGCAGTTATTGATATTTACTAAGATTAGCTTAGTATGGCACAAGGCCAAATGAAAGGGGAGGGATATGAGAGAAAATTGTGTTAAGCCAATTTTCCTACAGACGGGTTATTCGGCTAGATTTAAATAAAATTAGAATTTCAAATTTTTATTCTAATAAGTATATGATCAAGTTTAATTGTTTCGCAATATAAAATATAAATATTTTGAGACAATAAATATGCTGATTCAAAAGTAAAACACAAAATAAAATATAACATAAAATTTACTTTAAATCAACATATGATAAAAAAAATTTTTTTTTGCAATATCAAATATAAAGATTTTGAGAAAATGAATATACAGGTTCATAAGTAAAAAAAAACCCAAATGTCAGTTCAACATAAAACTTTGAGAAAAAGGTTTTCAATGAAACATCTGTTTACATTAACAAATCATCCAGGGTTTCATCACATATCAGAAACAGACATCACATATCAGCAGTAGTTTTCGTTACATGAAGGATAGCAATTACAGGAAAGGATATCTAAGTCATTCTAGAAATCCCCTTCATGGCCCTATTTGAGTTATGACCATAGATTTGAGAATCTCTTATATCAGGCATTCTTCCCTTGTATTTTACCTTCAGCATAATTCACTTGTCAGAATCTCACCTTATGATCTTGATAGTATTGCGCACCACAGTGTCTCTAAGATAATGTGGTAGACTTTAGTGTCATTCTTGTAGGCAACAAATACACTGAACAAGCTCAAAAACATTTCCCCTGCAGTCTTCAGAAATCTAAGCCTCTTACACTGAAAGCTTTGGCAAAGTGGTTATAGCAGTGGACTGTATACCAGAGTTATATATCTTCATTCAGTAACATTTGTTATTACACATTTACAGTAAAAACTTCAAAAGAGCCTTATCTACAAGCAGATAGTTTAGTATTTACAAAATCTACAAGAGTGGTTTTCAACCTTTTTTTGCCCACGCACCCTTTTCACCAGATTTCAGAATGTCATTCTCCCCTTCTAAGATTGTCTGATTCAAAGGGTGCATTTCAGAATTGTAGTTTGTGGAAAGATCAATATGTTAGATATTTAGGCAGCCGTGGGCGGAGGTCACAGATTTGACCCCCACAGGTGTTGAAAGTCATAAACAGGATATCGACCAAAAGCTCAAACTGCAGGTGTCGGGAACAGGCACAGACACAACAGGTGTTCAAAAGTCATAAATGGGATATCGACTAAACCCTGAGCTGCAGGTGGTGAGCTGGAAAACCAGTGTGGGCGTTCGAACCCCATAAAAGCCACAGAGGCACCCTCAGAAGGCAAAGAGAGAGAGCACCTAGGCTTGGGACAAACACAAGACCAATTTCCCTGTTAAGAAAGGTCTGCCATTCTCATTATCTCTCTGCCACTCTTCATTCTCTGCCATGGCATGATGTATCTGATGCAATAAAAATATATCATCATATTTTTATAAACCAAGTCTCCAGTCTTCCTTTTTCTCAAAGTCCACGATGACTATACAATAAATATTCCAACAGTTTGAATCTGCAAATCTGTGGTCCTAACTCACCCCCACCCTGAAACCCTAAAATTCCCCCCAATGGGGAATTCCCCCTGGTTGAGAACCTGTGATCTACAATATCTACACAATAAAAATGGCAACAAACCTTTTATACATACAGTGAATCCTCATTAAAAAGGGACCCTGTTAAACCAGATATCGGATTAAACAGACAAAATCTGAGTTAGTGACTGGAAAGATCATCATCATCATTCATAGCATAGTATCATAACTTGACCACTTCAAAATTACTACTACAATTATTTCTCTACATTTAGAAGTAAACAAACTTATAACAGTTTAGGGATTTTCAGAGGAGTCAGTTCTTAATTAATTAGACCTGAACTAAAATATGTTAAATAATTTCATAAAATATATATGTTTTATATAGTTATATAATGTATCATGACTATTGTACAGTGTATATTAGCAACTCTTCACAGACTTTTGGCAAAAAGTGACATGTTTCAATGAAACTTGAAATCTATTAATTTTATCGTAATAATCTTTGTGTTATTAATAAAAGAAAGATTGTAGAAAATTATTTTTCTGGTGACAGATCCGTCAATTATGGTGGAATCAATAAAGTTTTAGTCAAAAATGTACTCACTGCCTTCACCTGTTCAGAAATCCTCTGTGAATATGCAAAAGTATCTTTTCTTATGCTATTTTCTTGAAGTTATAACCAAAATTAAACTTTGAAAGAAGATATTGAATTATTGCAATACGTTTTAAAAGTGCGTAAAATTAGTCTGTGAGAGTTGCTAGTGTATATACTTTCCAATATCATATATGTATGTATACAGTATTAACCCCTACCAATTTAACTTGTACAATCGGCTAAAACAGACCCCCCCATCCATTAATTCGTTTGGATCAAGTTTACATCAGACACCCTAAAAATTGTTGAATCGAAAATCGACACATTTTGCCTTGACACTGGAATTGTTCGAAGTTACTTACATTCAATAAAAAATAGGTTGTTCTTTTTTTAAACTGACAAATTTTCAAAATTACTAAGATAATTTCTCCTGGAAAACTAAAAAGTAATATTTGTGCTTTCAATCCAACTATTCTTCATAAAACTAGGTTTGGGCTTTTATAGCGATTATTGGAGTTTAAATTTTACTGTCATTCAATAACTGTCATAAAAAATAGAAAAAGAAGGTTGGATTGAAAGCACAAAAATACTTTTTATTTTTCTGGGAGAAAGTATGTTAGTAACTTCGAAAATTTGTTAGTTTAAAAAGAAAAACAACCTTCTTTTTCTATTTACTGATTGACTGTAAAATTTAAACTCTAATAATCACTATAAAAGCCAAAACCTAGTTTTACGAAGAATAGTTGGATTGAAAGCAGAAAAAATATTTTTAATTTTTCCGGAAGAAATTATCTTAGTAACTTCAAAAATTTGTTAGTTTAAAAGAAAAAACAACCTATTTTTTATTGAATGTAAGTAACTTCGAACATTTCCTGTGTTGAGGCAAAATGTGTTCCTTTTTGATTCAACAATTTTTAGGGTGCATGATGTAAACTTGATCCGTTCGTTTTAACAAGGATTCGCTGTAATATAATTCTATTCTAACTTCTAGTCAATTTGAAGTTGTCTTGCTTCTATGATTCTCTACTCTTTCTCAAAGCTTGTAGGAGTACAAAACCCTTCAGTTCAAATTATTTTCTTTTAGTTCCGTAAACCCTGAGAATAACAAGTGCATTTCCAAGTATATGTCAATATTGGAAGGTTTATCTAAAGGCATTTCCTGCAGCTTTGTGGCTTCTATATTAAATGGTAAGTCCTACACAATTCTTTAACCTTAAAAGATTTCCTTCTCCTCTGTTGGTTACCAACCAAAGTGAATGAGCCTCATCTACTGAAAGTGAACTACAGATTTTGCACTCTTCAATCTGATGCTCAAAATAAGGAGTCTCATCTTGGCACTAGAACATGTCTGCTGCCTAAGCAGAAAACAAACATTTTTTTTTGTACGAATTAAAGCAATGCAAATGCTAAGTACTAATGTCTGGAAATGTAAAGTGGGAGAAAGGGAGGGAGGAAGAAAAATGAGATGGGGGTAGACATGGAAATAAAGGAAGGAAGGGGGTCTAGGAAAGGAAGGAAGGGAGGGAGACTAGGAGAGAAAGGAAGGAAGGGAGACTAGGAACAGAAGGAAGGAAGAGAGACAAGGAAAGAAGAGAGACAAGGAAAGGAAGGAAGGAAGGGAGATTGGAAAGGAAGGAAGGGAGACTAGGAGAGAAAGGAAGGGAGGGAGACTAGGAACAGAAGGAAGGAAGAGAGACAAGGAAAGAAGAGAGACAAGGAAAGGAAGGAAGGAAGGAAGGAAGAGAGACTAGGAGAGAAAGGAAGGGAGGGAGACTAGGAACAGAAGGAAGGAAGAGAGTCAAGGAAAGAAGAGAGACAAGGAAAGGAAGGAAGGAAAGAAGGGAGACGAGGAGAGAAAGGAAGGGAGGGAGATTACGAAAGAAGGGGGACTAGGAAAGGTAGGAAGGAAGGGAAGAAAGGAAGACAAGGAGAGGAAGAAATGAAAGGAGACAAGTGAAGAAAGGGAGGGAGACAAAGAAATAAAAGAAGAGAAACAAGAAAATGAATAAAGGAAGGAAGACAAGGTTAAAAAGAAAGGAAGGAAGGAAGAGAGACAAAGAAAGAAGGGGGGAGAAAGGAAGGGAGACACGGAGAGAAAGAAAGGAAGGAAGACAAGGAGAAAAAGAAAAGAAGGAAGACAAGGGAAGAAAGAAAGAAAGAAAGAAAAAAAAGAAAGAAAGAAGGGAGACAAAGAAAGGAAGGGAGACAAAGAAATAAAAGAAGAGAAACAAGAAAATAAATAAAGAAAGGAAGACGAGGATAGAAAGAAAGGAAGAGAGACAAGGAAGGAAGGGTGACAAAGAAAGAAAGGAAGAGAAAGAAAGAAAGAAAGAAAGAAAGAAAGAAAGAGAGAAAGAAAGGGAGACTGGGGAAAAGGAAAGGGAGGAAGGAAATGAGAGAAACTGCACAAATCTCCTTCTGCCTCTCTTCCTCTTGCAACCTGCTTTGGATAAGCCAGATTGTGAAGAATCTCAAAGCATCCTTACCATTTCTGTGATTGGAAGCAGAAACAAAACAAACTAATTCCATTGTATTCTAAATCCTTCCTTCTATCTTGTTGCAGACTCTACTCAGGCTTACCTTTCCTGATTTTTCTTTTTTAGCTTTTTTATGATGTTTGTTCTTCAGCTACTTTTGGTATAGACCTAAATCTTTTTGGCAAAATATTCTCCAAGAAATGTTTCTTATTTGCTAAACATAGATAGGAAAACAAGGAAGAAGGCAAATTCAAGACATCGAATCCGAGGAGAAGACTGGTGGCCATGATAATTGAGGCGCTACAAACAGCAAAGTATGTCCCACCATGTCCAAAGTTTCTTATCTTAACTTTCAAAATGCCATAATTTTGAAACTATTGTATATATTCCAGTAATTTCTTTTGTTATGTAGCTAAAATCCTCTACTTTAAGATATGAACACTTTCATCAGAAAAACTGTGGCATTTTGAAGCTAAAAAGTTTAAACGCGTTTAACTATAAATATACATTCCACCTATAATAAAGAATGGAGAAAAACGCGTCCAAAGTTAAAATCTTTAAACGCGTTTAAATATAACCGCATGAATGGAAATTCCAAACACTTTGCAAACACAACCCAATCCATCTGACTCGCTCCCCAGATAGAGCAGGCTTTTAAGATTATAGTGGTATACTTAACTTGATTTTGCCATAAATGATAATTGTATCTTGCGGTTCTTAGCGCCTCAACTAGGCTTCCCTGAGGCAAAAGGTACACGAGTTCGAGTCTCACTAAGCGCTTACCCTTTATTTCCGATTAGCACTGTTTACTCCCTGTTGTAGACTAACATCCCGAGTAAGTTGCGTTAAAAAGCAACTAAAAAGTTAAGATTTTAAAAAATGCTAGTTAACTAGCATTCCGGGGGAAATTATGAATCAACGCCACCCATATATGCTGTGTTGGGGGTGATCAGTTATAAAGTTGGAAAAAGGGGTGATCAATGAATAAGTTACTTCTCTCACCTTTTGTTGGGCTGTGATCACTAAATAAGCTCTGAATTTTCAAAAAAACAAGCGGGCACAAACTAGTGATCAATTTAGCATAAACTTGCATTGAAAACTGAACCCTCCTCTAAAAACCTATTTAGGGGGCAAAATTTCAAGTTTCTACTATGAACGGTTAGGGCTGGGTGATGTCCGGAGAGATAGATAGATACAAATAGATATAAATGTCAGAACACATGAATAACCTAAACCCAGCAATAAACCAGTGTTGTGGGTAGCAGTGATTAATAATTAATAATAATAATTGTTGACAATGCTTCATCTAATAACAAGAACCCTACATTGAACGATAAGTTCACCATCCATGGTAGTGGTCGAAAAAGAAGGAGGAGGAAGAAAGTAGCCTTTCTCTTATTCAATTGATTCTCATACTTGTAAAATATTGCGATATAGAAATATTCTGTAAGTATTATTTTCAATAAAAATCGTAAATTGCCATTGTTTTTTGGCCATTTTTGCCTTTTTTTAAATACAAAAATATGGACCTCGGACATTCTATTCAGATATCATAGCAGCTGGTAAAAATAAATTGATCAGAATATTGTTCTTTTAATGACATCACACCTTTTAATGACATCACACCTTCTCTTCTGATATAAATGCAGCTGGTAAATAAAACACAATCCCCCCTTCCTTCCTCTTTCTGTTATTTAACATAATCGTAACCGACTGGCCAAAAAGTGTCCTATTGAGATCCATTTGGACGCATCTAAAAAATAAATAAAAATAGTTTTCTTATAAGTTTGGTCAAAACTAGGAATTGAATGAGTAGACATTATGGCAAGAAGTTGTTTCCTCATACAAAGCAAGAAAAGCCTTTAAGAAGTAACAATATTCATCTAAGTTTTTTAACTCTTAAATTCATTCTAGCAAATTCAAAAAGTAATTCTGATTAAAGTTATTTCCCTTGAGCTTTTTAGTAAATTTTAAAATTTTTTCTTCAACCCAATTCATAAAAGAGTTCCATTTTAAAAAAATCCTATTCATTGAAGAGCTCCACAGTGATTACAAGTGGTCTATGAATCTAAGAGTTAAAATAGTTTTTCTTCAAGATACTGGCAGTAAATAAAAACTATCCAATCAGGCTTTAATAGCCTAAACTCAACTGGGGTCCGCAGGAGGTTGTTAACCCTTTATAGGACACCCCTAAAAATATTTTAGATATCAAAACAAACTTTTTGTATGTTAAACTAGACCTAATTACAAGATATTTTCAGTTGCAAGTTTTCTGAAATTCTTTTATTTATGGAGGCAAAACCCCCTCTGATGAAGTGATCATATATGGTGCCTCGCCCAAAATGTGACCAAAAATGGAAAATATAAAAAAATTAAAAATTAAAACATAGAATTAAAGAATAACATTCAGTACAATGAATGGATAAAAAAAATTGATATTGACAAAAAATGTTACTGTGGGTCCAAAAACAGGCTAATTTAATGGTGTGTGGTATGCCTCAAAACAGTTTCCATCTTTCTCAAGCACAAGTGTACTTTGCAAAGCTTGCAGACTACATTGGTGTGGATTATGTTCTCTTTGTGGCTACAATATTTGTATGTGGCTGACAGGTCCTCAGGTGATCACATATAGTCACTTGCCCCATAAAGGATTATAGGTTCCACAAAAGTTTTATACATGCATGAAAAAAGCACTTAACTTTTGGTTCTTTTTAGTTATTTTTTATATAACCAGCAGTGGTCTCTGTTTTGATGACATTTGACATGAGAAGCACCAGAATTTTTACCAGCCGAAAAAAAGACCAGCGCCTATTATTTTTTACAATCGTTAAAAATTTCAGTTTTTTAAAGGAAACATTTCTAAAAAGATACAACATCAGATAATATAATAAAATATTTATAATTAGGGTTGCAGACTTTCGATGTTTATCGATTATTGTCGATTTATATCCTCAGTAGAAAAAGCAAAATTACCGATTTTTTTTTCCCCAGTTTTCATAGATTTACATTGATTTAGAAAAAAAATAATAACTAGCATTCCAAGGGAAATTATGAATCACTGTCACCCATATATGCTGTGTTGGGAGTGATCAATTAAAAAGTTGGAAAAAGGGGTGATCAATGAATAAGTTACTTCTCTCAACTTTTGTTGGGCTATGATCACTAAAAAAGGTCTGAATTTTCAAAATACAAGCAGGCACAAACTAGTGACCAATTTAGCATAATATTACATTGCATATTGAACCCCCCTGCTAAAAACCTATTTAGGGGGTAATTTTCCCCCAAAAAACACAACATTTTCCTTACTAATTGCAGGGAGTGTGTGTGTAAAATTTCAAGTTTCTACTATGAACAGTTAGGGCTGGGTGAAGTCCGGATACATAGATAGATATGTATAAATGTCAGAACACATGAATAACCTAAACCCAACAATAAACCAGTGTTGTGGGTAGTGGTGATTAATAAAGTATCTTAGAATGTCCACCAAAATGAACAAATATGTAAAAACTATCTTCCCGTATAATACTGATAATTACTGATAATTACTTTTAGATTATAATACACTAGTTTACCCCTGGCCGTCAAAAAAATGATGGCATTAATTTTAGTGTGAAAAAAAGTATACAATTTGTATATACAAGCACACATCATAACAATCATATTAAACCTTTGTGGTGGTGTAATAAACATAATAATTCTTCTTAAAATCATTTGCATCTGTTGATAGATTACTGGAATATGTAGGGCTATTCCAAAGTCCCACCACTCTATTGCTAAAAAAGAATTT
>VCCN01004776.1:802214-821055 GCA_006491835.1 Architeuthis dux
TAGCTAGTAATGCTACTACTACATCATTTAGTATCCCTTTGAAATCGGAAATCACAGATATAGATGTAAGGATGGTGGATGCATTGTTGAACTTATTGTTCTTGTTTCTTGATTACAGTATATGTCAGCATATAAATCGACCCCCAAAACTAAGGTGTTAAGTCAAGTTTAGTCCAATATTCGCCTGATAAGTCGACTCTCCAACATAAGGCAACATTTGTGTCCATCAGACTGTCCAGTAATGATCCATTAGGGAAAATACTTATTGCTTAAAAAGTCAACTTATACACTATTTAGTTTTTTATTCATTCTCTAATATCTCGATATAATATCATAAATTAACATTTGTATGTTGACACACATTCTTGCTTCAAATTATATTGAAGATGTTCCAAAATTAATCTGTCAAATAACTCTTTAGTGGCTTTGTATTGGTTCAGTAAATATATTCATTAGTGTTATTGTATACAAAAAAGGAATAAAATGCTTATGTTTTCAATATCATCCTAAAAAAAAAGATGAATAACTGACTTTATTTTCTTAACAAATACTAGCCCAAAACACCAAAAATGTAATCTCCTGTAACCTATCAGCATCCTTCCACAAAGTTTTGTTGAAATTCACTGAGAATCTTTGGAGATATCATATGGACAGCTATCTCCAAATGTTCTTGTATCTGTCCACACAATATCTCCAAAGGTTCTCAGTGATGGCTTATTTTTGAGTTGTAAATTCAGCTTTATTCATTGGTTAGCATTGTACACACAGACACTAAAACTATTTGAACATTTTTGGAATTGCATAACCCCAACAGCAATTAAAAAAAAAAAAAAATAAAAAAATAAAAAAATTCTTTTTTAAAAACCAATAAACTATGAAAATGAAAAATATTGAAAATTATTTTCAATTTCAGTGTTCTAAACGTTATAAATATTAAAATTCTAAATTTTAAAAAACCTTAAAATTTTAAAATTAACATTTTTATGAACGTAGTTGTGTATGTCTTCTGATGTACATGTAAACAGCTATGTAACAGCTGTTTATGTCTGTTTACAACATCTAAAAAAAATTAAAAAAACTTTTTTAAAAAATTACACAAAAATTGGTGGAGATCAGTCTAATTTTGAGAAGAAAAAGTGCATCTACTCATAAATACACTCAGATAGGCACTGTTCTTCTTGGGTGGCTTAATATGTTACAAAGAGCATGAATGCTAAATCTTACAGAGAACAATATTTAAAAAAAATATTATTCCCTCACATTCTTCAAAAAAGCCCTTTGTTTGTCAAATGAGTTCTTTAAATCTCTTGGATCCTGGTCCATTAATTCTTAAATATTTCAAGAAATTTTCATCAAGGTTAGCATAATTTGTTTAATAAATGTTTGGCCATATTACAAGCTTTTGGAAGGTTTTGTTTTCAATCTTTATTTTTAAGCGATTAACTCTGAAAAAATAAAGTGTTTCTCATTGGTTGAAAAGAATTTTTCACTTTCATATTTACTAAAGTTTATTTTAACCTGTATTAAAATGATTCTATTAATTTTATTTTTGAATTGTTTAAATATTTGGTTTATTCTATGTATTCTTGAATATATCTTTTTAAAAGCTTTACAACAAGATTAATAGCCTAGTTGACCAAAATATTATGTAAATTTTCCTGTTATGAGAAAATACAAAAATCTTTTATAATGGCAAAAAAATTTTTAGAATATATGATCTGAAGAAAATATAATGTGGTAAATAATTTTATTCATAAATTTATCTTTTTGGAATTAACTTCATTGTTCTACTTTTATCAAAGAATACACAAAAAGTTTGCAAAGTTATTTTCCGCTTTGCATGACAGAATTTGTTTTACCCTTAAATGACCATTGATGCTATAAAAAGTTCAATCAGTTTGGCCATTGGATTAATAAGTCCTTGAAAGTCATAGACATTCAGCCAGAAATAAAAGTCAGACATGTTTGTTCAAGTCTGACTTACGTTTAACCAAAATTAGTCAGATAAATTGTTTAGACATTGCATAACCGAAATAAATTCAGAAAAACCTATCTTTAGAATTTTCTATTATAGGAAAACGCAATGTGTATCCATTATGATAAGAATTTGGATAGAGATATCCTACAAGATGATATTAACAGTGACAATATGAGAATCAGGACTCGAAATTAATGTTGTCCCCGAAACGGTAAAAATGTGTTCCAGACAAACAAATATCTTCCTCGAGACACCTCCGGGACGGAAGTGATCTTTCTTTCTTTTTTTTTCTTTCTTTTCTAAATCGCTTCCATCCCGAAGGCGTCCGGGTAAGAAATCTTTTTAGTTTTAAAAAATTTGGTGGGGATTGTTCTTGTTTTTTTTTTTTCTTGTTTTTGTTACTGCAGAAAAACAAAGTCAAGGTTTGGACTGGAGTTTGACAATTATTTATTTCCTCAACATTTTAATGGTGTTTTTATTATGCTACTAACAACTATAGATGATAATAACAAAGTAAAGAAACAAAATTTTGATTTCGGGACAGTTAAAATTGTTTTTCGGGATGGTTTACATTTCGTTTGGGACGGTAGTGAAAAAAGTTAGTCTGGAGCCCTGGTGGGAACATTATACCAATAACTACCTACCTTACAAAATTTCAAAACTTGGAAAGAGGTATATGTATTTGGTTGTCTTTTCATCTGTTCGTGCGTTTGTTCATCTGTCTTCACGATATCTCTGAAAGTACTGAACATATTTCAATGAAATTTTGTGGGCAATGCAGTAAGAAAGAGGTGGTCAAATCTTTGGCCGGATCATGGAATTTTTTTCGGATTGGGATAGTTTTTATTTTTCATATATTCATGTATACACTCATGACAGAGGAGTGGTAATTGGGAATGGATCTGCACCCAAATTTAATCAGTTCTTTTGTAGCCTATTGTCCACCCATCTACAAAATTTCACTGAAATTCACTGAGAGATCTTGAGTTATCGTGTGGACAGCTATCTCTAAATGTTCTTGTATGTACACACAATATCACCAAGGGTTCTCAGTGATTTTTTTTTTTTTTTTTTTTTTTTTTTTTTTTTTTTTTTCTATGAAATTTTTTGGAAGGGTGGACAATAGGCTACAGAAAAAGTGATTAAATTTGGGGGCAGATCCACGTACAATTACTTACCCTGACTATGGCGTTGGCAGAGGTATGCGCTCTCTGAGTGCTTTCTAGTTTCATTTTTATTTCGTTTTATTCTGTCGAAGCTGAAACGAGCAAAACATGTAAATAAATTGTTTCTTTTACAAGTTGTGCCTTTCCACATTTTCACTGTTATTTCCTTGTTTGACTGCTAGTTGGTTATTTAATATCTTTCATATTCAATGATGAACTGATCGTATTTCTGTTATGTCAGAGGGGTGGGGATCTAGCTGTATGACTAATACACATTCGGTTAGTAGTCAGATGCCAGAATTTCTTTCTGTAGCCTATTGTCCATCCTTACACAAAATTTCATTGAAAAATCAGAACCTTTGGAGTCGTTGCATGGACAGACACAGAACATTTGGAGATAGCTGTCCACACGATATCTCCAAAAGTTCTCAGTGAATTTCAACGAAATGTTAGTGGGGTGGAGATTTAGCTGTATGACTAATACACATTCTGTTGTAGTCAGGTGCCAGGGTTTCTTTGCGATCTCGGCCTCGACATACCTGACTAAACTCTGATTATCATCAAAGAGGATAGGCTCCAAGATCGGGGGGAGACTGCGCCTGCATGGATCTGGTACCACCGCGATGTGACGGAGAACCAATAAAGCCTGGTTGATATCGCCAGGTACTGCTGGCTATCCCTGGGTTAGTGGTAATGATGCTTCAGACTCCGGAACCATCGCAGCAGTAGTTGAATGAATTTTATATAAATATTGCGTGTGTAACACTTTTCAATGAGCGCACAGATACTACACCCTACAGAAGTGCCAAGGAGCTACACTTTGATCCTAAGCCGAGCATGCAGATACTCTGGACCTAGGCTGGAGTGCCGATCTATATGTAAGTGATTGCGTCATTTTTGATGGGCACTATGCTAGTTAGTTATTTTTTCTTTAATTAATGTCATCTTTTTGATTTATAACGTTCTTATCAAAACCTACATACAATTACATATTCTAGGAAAACTTTTTTATCCTATTTATGCTATTAGAAATTGTCAACCAAAACTGTTAACATAGATAGCCACACCAGCTTAAAAACTGAAGAAACCTATCTATCTGCTGCACCAATTGAGCTAGAGGGCTGAAAATTTAAGCATTTACTCCTTATGTCTAGGGGGAAAAAATCAATTACAATGGAAGTTTATACTAAATTAGTCCCTTAGTTTGTGTCCGGCTGCATTCGTGCTTGTTTTTCAAAATTCAGTCTATTTAGTGATCCAGCAAAAGGTGTGAGAAATAACTTATTCATTTATCAGCCCCTTTTTTCCAATTTTTAATTGATTACCCCAACACAGCATACTGTCAAATAATGTTGGTCACGGTTTCTATTGAGTGACTAACCAGACTTGCTTATATATTTGTGTATATGATATGAATTTTTTTTTTCTTTCATAATAAGTCATATTTCTTAAGATATGCTTGTTAGCCTTCTCTAGTTAAAATAAATATGTTGCTTCAGCCCATAAATAGATAAATAAAAAAAAATTAAAAAGATTTTTTATTTTTTTATTTTTAAATTGAGAAGGTCCAGATAAAAATTTATTGTGTCTAGACAGAAATATTAACCCATTAATGCCCATACTACTATAAATAGTAGGTGTTTTTTAAAGATGCAATTATGTTTAATTTAAATTATTACTCAACTGTACCTTGTATCTGCCCAACCTACTATATATAGAACCGGGATCTACCATACGATCGCCCAGGCCGGTAAAACCGTCAAATTTGTTCACTTCACTATCAATCTGCAACTCGTTTTAATCGTATTTGGTACTTCTTTGGACAGTGTTTTCTTTTTAAGTTGCTACGAAAGCCGAACATATATATATACTAAATACAGTCTATATATTATATAGACTGTATTTAGTACCTGCAAACACAAAAAATAATCTAATTTTTGTAATAAATAAATAATATAACTTATTTGTTTTGAAATTCATTCAGTAATAGTGAAGAAATATTGAGCATTAATTTTTTGTTTATACAATGAATTGACAGATGTTTCGGACTTTATATCTTAATTATTATATGCATATTCAAGTTGTCCTGTTTTTTATACTGAAGTGCACTAAAACATAGATGCTTTCAAATTTTCATCTACTAAAACTTGACTCACAAATAACCGCCCATGGGCAATCTTACGGTAGATTCCGGTAGGTATGGAATATAGCTAAATACGCACCAATGACACAAAAAATCAGTCAAAGTGTATTTATGGCATCAATTTATTTGTCAAAATAAATCTGTCAAAAAGAAATTTGAATTACTTACTTTTAGTAGATTAATTTGGAGATATACTATGTTCAGCAAAATGTACACTCCTAGAATTAGGTTGTTCAACACAAAATTGCCAATTTTTTTTAAGCAAAATACATTTTAAAAGGTTCACAGCAAAAAAAATATTAAATCAAAATATTTCCTCCCCTAATGCTATACATTTATTTCACCTTGACAGCAAGATATTGATTCCATTTTCTAAAGAATTCTTCAATAAAAGAACCAATAAATTCTCCTCATTGGAAAAGTTCTTGCCTCTACGAAAATTGTTTCGATAATTGAACAGAAAAGTAATCTGCAAGAGAGCGCAATATTATCTTAATTTTTAATTTATAACATTTTTTTATTACCTCTGTCAACAACGTTGGACAGATGTTATGTATTCACCCATTGTCTGTCTGATTTGTCCACACAATATCTCCAAAAGATCTCAATGAATTTCAATGACATTTTGTGGAAGGGTGAGCCATGGGCCAAAGAACTGTTGATCAAATTTTGAGGCAGATCTGTGAAAATTTTTATTTTGTTAAGATTGCAAGACAATTTTGACATCATCACAGTAACGTCACTATAATGTATGTGTAGTGCAATAACAATACAGATATCGTCAATAACTGGTGACGGTGCTGAGCTGCAGGTTATTAGTATCGTTGCAGTTTGGTTATATTAGTAGTTTGTAGACAACTTTAATCTAAAAAGGGTTCAGTTTTGAGCCAAGCCTATTTTTGACTTATTGCTGAAATGGATAGCATCAGGTTTAATTTCTTATAATAAAAATAGTGAAAACAGTGCTTGCTTTTTAAGGAATGGCAGTCATCACTCATTACCTGGCTTTTCTTTTGTGAATTCTTTTCATTTAGCCAAATCATTAAAGCTAGTGTCTGATTTGCAGACATTTGGAAACAAACGGGTAATACTACCATATTTGCTGATATATAGGACAGACTTTTCATTGAAAAAAAGAAACTATGCAAATATTACACTGCGTCCAATGTGACTGGTATTATGACTAAGGGGCCATCTACAGAAGCTCAATATGGACAGTTATGAGGCTTGGATGAGTTGCAGTCAGAAGTAGTCCTCCAAATACCCTTGTAAACCATTTGTCTTATAATAGTCAGGCATACAGTAAACTGAGTAAATTTTTATGGAACCTATGTAGTTGCTTTCTAAGAATGGCAATAAATTACAAACCAATCCAATGAATATGTAAATATATAAATAACTTATATAGTGTCCTCCAAAAATACTGTGCCCACCCAAAAACTGTTACAAAACTAATTGTTAACATTCCAAACACTTGGTTTGTCTTAATTATGACGACTATAATTAAACAGTAATTATGATTTTCCTCTTTGTCAGTCAAAATGTTCATGGCTACCTTCTGTATACATGTGTATATGTAGATCCCCCAAATGACTGATAAAGCAGCAGATTGGTTATTTTTTATTTTTTTTAAATCCTTGATTCGCTGGCTATATTTCAATATATCCTTTCTATCCTGAATCTTCTTTAACTACAGTATTTGACAGCATATAAGATCTCCCATTCTTTTCCCCCCAAAATGGCTGAAAAGGTAAACTTAACCTTCCTAGTCCAGTGTAGTATAATCGTCTTGTACATGTTCTGCCGACATCAGACGTCTTGTTGCAGGGTTGCACATTTACGGAAGAGACTGACTAACTGCCGCCTGATTTGAATCAATTTCCTAAAAACTACCCAGACTACCCGGCAGAGCTGATTTGTCAAATTGTTGCATTCCCTTTGTTCTCCCATTTGACCTATTTTCTAGTCCAGGGCCTGATAACCTCCAGCTAATAATACTATCCCCCCAAATTCCAGTCTTCTGTATCCTCCTTTCTTCTGATAAGCAAACACACAACCCAAGTGTATTTCATTACATCCAGCTCCACATTGGCCAAATCTTTTAAGAGTTTTTAAAAAATGAGTGATAAATGAAGTGAGTCCAATGAAATGCATTTCTTTTTCTTCTGAACATTCCCTGCTGAAATAAGGGTTGTCTTATATGCCATCAAAAATAACAGTATGTGATATTTGTACATAAAAAAATTAAGAATGCAATGCTGAAAAAATTTGAGAAGACTTTGTTTATCTAAGAATTATACATCCACATAAACACAATTGAGCCAGTTGTCTGGGTCAAAATATCTTCAGGATCAAACTAATCCTTTTGGGGTGACTTTTGTTTCAGGCAGTGTTGAAATGCTGACATTCACAGTGTCTGAATATCACTGTTAGAATACCTAAAAATAAGTATGTGTGAAACTCTGTAGGTCTAGAGATTTTAGGATTATAGTGTACGATTTGATGTTATCTATGTGTGTGAGAGAGAGAAAGAGATAACAGTAGACATAGTCAAATCAATTCTTGCACTGAAATCAGTGCTCTTAAATAGCTGTTGATATTTTAGGATTATGATTACAACCAGATTAATGTCTGACATTGAAACCAGAAAGTTTGCAATGGGATTGTACCACTATTTGATGTTAGAACCACATTTAAGTATCCGAAAATTTGTAAAAAGAGCCTAAAGAGCAGTTTTAATTATCTGAATTCATTCACAAAATGTATACAAAATATATCTTGTTCAATGACAAGCATTGTATGTGTGCATCCCTGCTTTACTAATAAAAAGAATAAAGATGATATTATTGCTACTACTAATACTACTAAGTTAAAATAACTTGTTGAATAACCATGGGAAATAAGAATCTTTTCTATAGACATTTATAATGTGTTGTAAATTCTCTGAAAGCTTTCATTTACTGCAAAATTGTCATTGTTCTATCATTTCAAAGATGGCCAAATCTGTATTTAAGTTCTTTTTAAAAAAATTGTATTTGTCTTGTTGCTACTTGTATAGATCATGTATTACAAAATGTTATTGAGCAAACAAGATGTCTCATCATCATCTCTAATGAGATTAGAGGCAAGGAATGTTTTCTGTTTTTTATATCCCCACAGACAAACTGTCTGACAATGAAAAAAAAAAATTGGTAAGTTTTAAGTTTAGGTATCTGAAGTTAAAACTTAGAATGACTAATTTAACAATTTGTTCAGGAGAAAAGAGAAGATTGCGTCCAGTAAAAATATAATCAACCAATTGTATATAAAATAAACTATAAGAAACATTTTGAACCCGTCTCATTTAGTAAAACTGTGTTAAACAATTAGAAGATAGAAGATAATTTGCAAAACATGGCACAGAAAAAACAATTTCCCTTATGAACATTTATACATATATTAATATACAACAAAGTATTGTATATATAAGTATTGTATATATAAGTAGTGAAATTGGACTAGTGAAGACTGAGGTCAGTTGATTACAATGGGTTGTTACTACTGGTCTTTGTCAAGAAATTTAATATTAGGTTTTCTTGGCTGAATGACTACTTGTGCCTGTCCCCTCCCCTAATTGGCAGAGTGCCCCCCCCCCCTGGAAAATAGATAACATACAGTTTCAGTTGTTATAACACCCAAGTTTTGGGATTTCACACTTTCCCTTCTCTCTCTCTCTCGACCATCTTATAATATAAAAGTCCATGTCACTTTTTTTGTCTGTTTGTTTCTA
Source organism: Architeuthis dux (assembly GCA_006491835.1). NCBI lineage: Eukaryota > Metazoa > Mollusca > Cephalopoda > Oegopsida > Architeuthidae > Architeuthis > Architeuthis dux. The sequence goes on from VCCN01004776.1 coordinate 811,271, forward strand.
TCATGCTAAAGCAAAGAGACGGGTGGCGGGTAAAGCTAGGCTCTACTGTGTTTGTGTCTACATCACTACTACTACTACAGATGATATATCAGTAGTCTAATGGAAAACAATTCCGCTAAACATAGGCATCTCTGATTTTCCATGAATTAAACTGTTTTTCTCATTAAAAAAAAGAAATTTGCTTTTTACCCAATTTTGCTGCTTTATTGCATCTAATCATTAAAAAACAGAAAATGTCAAGAGTTGTGGAAAAATCGACAGAAAAACTAACTTTTGGTCGTGTATGCATTTTTTTTGTTTGCAATAATTACATTTACTAAAATATATATTTGTATAATTTATCCATACGTAAATAATCACGTCATTTTTGACAGATACTCTGCTAGTGACAAGATAATAGCAGCCCTAGACTGACTTCATCTCAAATAAACCAGCTTGCTATGTCCCAGAGTGAAAAGTATTTTCTCTCTTAAGAAAAAAGAAGCCAGAATTTTTGCTTTCATCAAAACTTTGACATCTCTATTTTCTGTTTATCTCCTTTCTCTTCGGAGACCAGAAAGAAATTGACAGGACACAATAGAAATACTTACCTTAGACTCTATAGCCTGGGAAATAGGTTTTCTAGGGATAAGCAAGCAACAATATCGACTCCATGTTGGATGTCATTATCTTGTGTCCCTAACATTGGCTAATAACACTGTATTTATTGGAAGTGATTCTGGTTTATCTATCTAGGACTGAAAATTTAAACATTTACTTTTCATTATTTCTAGAAAAAACCCCAGTTCTTTTGCTTTTTGAAAATTCCCCACAAAAATAGGTTTTTAATGGGGAGTCAATTTACAATGTAAGTTTATGCTAAATTGGTCCCTTAGTTTTTGTCCTGCAGACTTTATTTACTGATCACCCCAAACAAGGCACGCTGCCAAAAGACATTGGTAACGTGACCGTTTCTATTGAGTGACTAACTAGACCTGTTATTTCTGCTTAATTGTATGTACGACCGTTACATTTTCTGATTATTATTTATTCTCTTCATATCTTTCATCCTTTCTCTTCTCCCTCCCCACCCACCCTTGCAACATAATGAACAAAGGTAAGAATGGAAGAGGGTGCTTATGCTTGAATGGAAGCGAAAGGAACTCAACTGTTACTATAACTGTCAATCATTCGTTACCCTTCCCTCACTAGTCTGAAGCCTAAAAATTAACATAATAGGTACTAATAGTAGTATACTACAGGAATATACCTAGTTAGCAAAAGTAATCAATAATAGCATTCCAAGGGAAATTATGAATCACTGCCACCCATATATGCTGTGTTGGGGGTGATCAATGAATAAGTTACTTCTCTTGCCTTTTGTTGGGCTGTGATCACTATAAAAGGTCTGAATTTTCAAAAAACAAACAAGCAGGCATGAACTTACATTGCATATTGAACCCTCCTCAAAATCTATTATGGGAGGAATTTTCAAAAAATAAAAAAAAATTTTTCCTTACTCATTGAGGGAGTGTGTGAGCAAAATTTCAAGTTTTTACTATGAACAATTAGGGATGTTATTAGTCCTGATACATATAAATGTCAGAAAACGTGAATAACCTAAACCCAGCAATAAACTAGTGTTGTGGGTAGCAGTGATTAATAAGATATATAAGTTTTATTTGCCTTTGCATGTTAGTATAGTTAATATAGATACATTCCACAGGTTATAAATTACTTTAAAAAAAAAATTATATACTTTAATTGCAAAAATATATGCGAGAGTGATATCTTAATTGTCAACACCTGTAGAATTTCCACGGGTCCAACTCATACCATCAAAAATCCTTTTCAAGGTTATGAAAAACTAAAATATTTAAGGCACAGATTTCAATAAGAGCAGAAAATAGACTGCAATTTCTCTTAGATCCTTCACAACAGTTTTCAAGTTATATTTGATGCTATCATAGAACATTGCGATAGGTTATTAAGTCTCAGAAGCAATCTTTCAGGTTGTCAGATTTGACCAGAAGGGGAGATAATCCAAGTTTTGTCTCTGGGACTTATCCAAAACAGGCATTAGAAAAGCGTTGAATTTGGAAATTGAGTCTGGGGCAGAGGTTCAATAGCAGCCTCTTGAGGCTTTGCTGGTGGTTGTCATTAGTGTACAACTAAAAATGTTATACTAAGTGAAAAATAGCCAAAACTGATGTATATCGTTTATGGGGTAATTTAAGAAGAGTTCAACCCTAACCCAAGAACACTTTAATGACATCATTAATGACTCTTGATAGGGTTATATATTTTAAAATAACGACCTCTTAAGTCAACATAAGTGTGATAGACACGGTAGGAGGGGAGAAACGAAAGTTAGGTAGTTTAATAAGAGGGTAGGAAGGAAAAGAGGCTGATGGCTGTTACTGATACCATAAGAGTGACAGACTCTGCTCATTATATATATGTGTGTATGAATATGTTTTTGTTTTTTTTTAAACCTTAAAAAACGCTTTAAGGGCTGTCAAAAAGTTCTTTTGCAAGAAATAGACTGATTTTTAAAAAAAAAAAAAAAAAAAAAAAAAAAAAAGGGCTAAAAATTCCTGTCACCAACAAGAATAGGCCTTCTTACCTGACACTGTTGACGTTTCCATTGTGCACCATATCTCTTGTTTTATTTTTGTAAGGGGGGAGCTAAGTGTCAACATTTAGATCTGCAGGCCAAATTTATTTTTTCCCCTTCAAATTACGTCTGTGTTGATTTGAAATATTCGGCTCTTTTCTGTTCTTGTTGTGTCTCCATATTTGTGTTTTTTTAGACTTTATTTTTCCCTACCTCATCATTCCTAGCTTTTGGCAATAACAGCTGGAATCTCTCCTCACTTTAAAACGTTTGAGGCCAGCCAATATTCTTTCTCCTCTAAGCAATTTCAACGTTGGCCCACTTAAGCCTGCTATGTTGTGCTTTGTTATGGCAATATAGTTTATTAATAATCTTTCTATTTTTGGTGTTTTTAGCTCACTTTGTTTTTCTGTCTATACCTCACATATACAGATGTCTATACATCTCTGATTAACAACATACATATATATGTATGATATGTAATAAAAATGTTAGAAACTGTCAGCCTAAACTGTCAACATAGGTTTCTTCAGTTTTTAAGTGATCCTGCTTGGCAGGCTATGTATGTACAGGCTGCATCAATGGCGCTAGAGTGCTGAAAATTTACTCCCTATATCTAGAAAAATTTTTTTGAGAGGGTTCAATTTACTATGTAATAAATGCTTATTGGTCCCTTAGTTTGTGTCCGCCAGCATTCACTCTTGTTTTTTGAAAATTCAGACTTTTTAATGATCCAACAAAAGGCGAGAGAAGTAACTTATTTATTGATTGCCCCCAACACAACATGCTTCCAAAAGACAGTCACGTGAAAGATTCTATTGTGCGGCTAACATCTTTCTATTTTTGGTGTTTTTAGCTCTCTTTATTTTTCTGTCCATACATCTTTGTACAACATCTCTGTATATATGTTATGTAATAAAAATGTTCTTTTTGTTTTTGTAACCAGCCAACTTTTTTCTTTGTAATGGAGAAATGATTTAGGGCAAAATAATTCAATTTTCAGTTTAAATCGCGTTTTTAAAAAAACATTTTTTTTTTTCTTTTTTAAGACATAATGAGGAGTAAATGTTTAAATTTTCAGCGGCCTGTGTGTTCAATACATACATAGATAACCAGCCAGACCCACTTAAAAACTGAAGAAACCTGTGTTGACAGTTTCTAATAATCCTGGTGGGATCATGGTACAGATGAAGAATTTACAGTAATTGTTGTACACGTTGCACCTCTCTAATCCAGTGCTGTCTGAATCTGCATCCATTAGTTTGTGGATCTGTGACTAGAGTTATTTGATTCTGTTTCAAACCGCAGTTTAAACCATAATTTAAACCATGGTTTGAAAGCATAATTTAGTGGTTTATAAACTGACTCCTTAAACCGAATCTATAAAAACCTAACCGTGGTTTGAAACCAAATTAAATAACACTAAATTCGACAACTTTCAATGTTTTGTTTTGCATAATATTAGATGTATTAGAAACTGTCAACATAGGTTTCTTCAGTTTCTAAGCTGGTCTGGCTGGCTATGTATGTATCACATGTACAGGCTGCACCAATGGAGCTAGAGGGATGAAATTTTCAACATTTACTGCTTATGTCTAGGAAGAACTTTTTATTTTTGTTTTGTTCTTTTGAAAATTCCCCCCTAAATAGGTTTTTAGTGGGGGGTTCAATTTGCAATGTAACTTTATGCTAAATTGATCCTTTAGATTGTGTTCGCTTGTTTTTCTGAAAATTCAGACTTTTTAGTGATCACTGCTCAACAAAAGGTGAGAAGTAACTTATTCATTGATCATCCCTTTTTCCAATTTTTTTGATTGATCACCTCCAACATGGCATGCTGCCAAAAGATGTTGGTCACATGGCAGTTTCTATTGAGTAACTAACCAGACCTGTTTATTTTATTTTTTTGTTCTGAATCATATAAATTATTTTTAATACAACCAATTAAAGTGAATAAGCAAACAAATAATTTTCATTTATTTTAATATAATTTATATTAAAACAAGACCGGCTGCTGCAGGGTCAAACTTCTATTCTGACTGAAGATGAATACTGCAACTTTTGTATTGTAAATATAATAAATGAAAAAATTATAAAAATATAGTTTTTGTATAAATGTAATTTATTTATTAGAATGAAATAATCCTGTGCATATCTGTATGATAATCTTTTGTTAATATCTAAGACTTGTCAATTTAGCTCAGTCAGACAGCCTCCTGGCAATCAGTTGGTCATGATTTCAAATAACGGTAGGGGAGTGTGACTTTTACATATCAGTTTACACCCCTAATTTTGATGAGGATTGTTCTTGTTATGGTAGGAAAACAAAATCAACTCCAGACTTTGTAGTGGAGTTTGGCAATATATCTGTTTATTTTCCGCACTATTAGAAAAATCGTTAAAAAAATCAAACTACTAAAATTTATTTCGTAAAAGTATGGGGAAATAATCGTTTTTGTTTTCCGCGCATTTTTGTGGTGTGACAATGGCCAGGTCCCAAAGTTGCCAGATTGAAGAGGTACCACTCTATTAGGAAAATAACCAGATGTCACAAAATGTAAACAATTAGCCAATATTGAAATGGTTCTTCGGACGGTTGAACTCCTTCTTGTTATTTGTGTTATAAACACAACGTTTCAGCCGATCCATTCTTCGGCCTTCTTCAGGTGTAAAATCTGAGTGTAATGGGTTAAACAGAAATTATGCTTAAAGGGGGGTAGTCCTTATAAGCACAATGGATCGGCCGAAACGTTGTGTTTATAACACAAATAACAAGAAGGAGTTCAACCGTCCGAAGAACCCTTTCAATATTAATGACCCTTCTCAAAATTAGCCAATATCTTAACAAAAAAACCTTATTTATTTTTCTCTTTGCTTTGCCCATTACAATTTGCTTGAGGCCTGATGGTCTGTGATTTTTCCAATTAGAACTTCGGGGACCAAATTTTTAAAAAAACAAAACAGTTCTAGTTAGTCTCTCAGTGGCTGTTGATCATGAAAAAATCTGAATTTAAAAAAAAAAAATGCAAAACAACCCTATTTTGTAGACCTAATACACACCACAATCATGGTCAAGTAGGTACTCCAGAAGGAGTATTCATGACCGTCTGCGGATTGTGTTTCTTTCTGGGGGGACCTTTTTGTAAATTATTTATTTTATTTTATTTATTTATTTTTATTTTTTTGTTAAACTCAGTTATGTGTACTTTTGGTGCGAGAAAGGATAATTATATTTCTTGTGACCAATAAGGAGAAAATGTTTAAATTTCAACCATCTAGCTCCATTGATGTAGTGTGTTTAGAATGTGTGCATCAGGGAATGGTATGTATTGGGTGCAGTTGGGCGGTGATCACAAAAAAGTCTGAATTTTTTAAAAAAACTCCCTTTTCTTTTTTTTTTTCTAAACATAATGTTTCAATTTTCAACCCTCTAACTCCATTGGTGTGGCCTTTACATAGATAGCCAGCCAGGCAGAACCACTTAAAAACTAAAGAAACCTATGTTGACCGGTGGACAGTTTTGGTTGGCAGTTGATGGTATCTAATAAAATGTGATTTACAAGAAGCATATATATTGGATGCCTTTTTGATTTTATAATTGGATCAAAAATCCTAAGTTGTGATTGTGAAATTTCAGATATCTATGATTGGACAGAAAATTTTTATATTGACTTATGTGCGTGGTAAAAATCTATATAATGAACTGTGCGACTTTTTCTTGTTTCTTTGTTTCTCTGTACGTAACTTCGGCTATCTATTCCTGATGAAAAATACATAATAAAAGAAAGATAAAATAAATATATTACAAAAGATTTTTGTAATTATTTTTGAAGGAGTATTCAATTTCTTCAGAATACTGTATATGCCGGCATATAAGTTGACCCCAAAACTAGTTAATTCAAGTTTGGTCCAACATTGGCCAGACAAGCCGACTCTCCAACATAAGGCAGCATTGTGTCCCTCAGAGTGTCAAGTTGTTAGGGTCTAAACAGGCTAATATGATCCATTACTTGATGCTTAAAAAGTCGACTTGTATGTATTTTTTAAATATATATAATATGCGGGGATCGAACCTGCATCCACCCTGGAAGCAACCTTATACGCAGGTTCTGCTCTACCAACTGAGCTACCGAAGTTCTCATGGTAGGCAGGAGTCTTTTAATCCTACTCTTTGCTGGCCTCTCCATTCTCACGTTCGTATTTAGGCACAAATATAATGCGATTCTCTATGTCGACTATGAAATCAAATGATGGATGATTTTATATCTGACAGAATATGATAATTATAAAGACATTTTATTAGTTGAGAACTCCTGTTTACCATGAGAACTTTGTTAGCTCAATCGGTAGAGCAGAACCTGCGTATAAGGTTGCTTCCAGGACGGATGCGTGTTCGATCCCCATACAGAGCTCATTTCTTTATTCACATTCACGATTTAGGCCGCTTGTTTAGCAGTCGTTCACACTGGTGCTGGGCAAATATAGGTTCTCAACTAATAAAATGTGATCACAACTGGAATATAGGTAATAAGTTACTTATAAGTGGCTAGTACACTCGATTTTGATTTTGTTTCTATAATGTGTGGGTGTGACAGGGAATTAGGAAAGATACAGCTGATTCATATTGTTTCGTATTGCCAAATCATATAGTTTCGTCGCAGCTCAGTAGCACGGGCCCACTGCTCTATTCCATTTTATTTCCCTTGAAATTGTCATCAAAGCCATTATAATAGCCCAGGCAATATCAGCTAACCTTGCTGCAATATATCCATGTTAGAAACTGTCAACCAGAACAGTCACCCAAACTGTCAACCAGAACAGTCACCCAAACTGTCAACATAGGTTTCTTCAGTTTTCAAGTTGGTCTGGCTATGTATTTATGACTTACAGTGGTGCTAGACAGCTGAAAATTTAAACATTTACTCCTATTATGTCTAGAAAAAACCTACAATTTGCAATGCAAGTTTATGCTAAATTGGTCATTAGATTTTGTCCAGCAGTGTACAGCCCCCCCCCCCTTTTTAGTGGGGGGTGGGATTCACACTTTTTTAGTGGTCATTGCCAACCAAAATGCGTGAGAAGTAACTTATTCATTGATCCAATTTTTCACTCCCAACACGGCATGCTGCCAAAAGACGTTGGTCATGTGACGGTTTTTATTGACCTGTTTTATGTTTCTAGAACCTGAGCCCTTGCAGAGAGTATAATGTCCAAGCAAGAGTTAAATTCTCTATTGATTATAGAATAACACTGTATCCTCCCCCACCTCCTCCCCCCTCAGCTACAAGAGCCGTCATTTGTTGACACTGTCGTGTGACTACTTTAATAAATATGCTTTCCCCACTCGGATATCAACATTAAAAAGTGCTTGACAAATTTATTGACAAGCATTTAATTGGGCTGAATATTATAACATGTGTATATTGACTAGTCTCTCTGTGTTCTTATTGTTGTTTTCTACTGTTGATTTATTTTAAGATGATGAAATTAGTTCATCTTGTTAATTTAGGTGCTTTTGGGGATTTAAGTCCTTTGTTTTTTTTATAACTTTTTTCATTTCTAACATCTCATTTGTATTATCTTAATTTATAAACTTTGTTCTCTAATGATGATGATGATGAGAATAATGAGTAATGTTAATTATTAATAATAATAATCTTTCACACCAGTAGTGGCTTTCACTGAAGGTCAAGTGACTACACATTTCCGCAATACTCCAGGACTCTCCCCAGTATTCTAGCCGATTTTAGTAGTGCTGTCGTTTGGATGATTTTGGTGGTTCTTCCTCGGATTTCTAGTCCTCCCAACCTCTTTGCTAGGCCCTTCGGGATTGTTCCCAGGCCTCCGACCATGATTGATGCTACTGTGAGGAATGGACTCTTTAACAGTTGCCAGTTTAATAGTTGAATTATTACTTAACTTTCTGTTAGTGTTTTTGATACAATTTCTTCTTTGTCCCCCGGGGGGGACTGGAGACTGGGGACTATCATTCACTATGGGTATCTGTTGTCAGCGTTGTATCCTTTTTCTCAATTAGATACCTTCATTATTCCTTAATATATTTCAATGAAATTTTGCACGTTGGCTTGTGGAGAGATTCAAGCTGGTAAGTTATGGACAATCTGATTGTTTGTTTACAATTTATAAGCAAAAACGTTGTCTTTGTTTACAATTGGGAAAATTTCTCAAATCTTGACCAAATTTGCTGAAATTTGGCAATAATGTTGACAAAACACCAGGAATTAAAAAATGGTGAGTTACAGTCGATCCGATTGTTTGCATTTTATATGTAAATACTCATATGCAAAAAATATTGAACTTTGGAACTGCTGAACCGATTAGAATGAAAATTGTTATACAGGTTCTTGGGCACCTAATTACTGAAAATATATAATGTTTTTAAGAATTTTATGATATGAAAAAGAAAAAATATTTAAATCGGCTATCTCAGAGTTAAGTCTTAATAAACTTCTCTCTCTCACACACTCACACTCACACACGCACACACACACACAGATATATTTTGAAATGTTGAACCATGCCCCCCCCCCTTCCACACACACCTCAGAACATGGTTGAAAATTCCCAAATACAGAGGAAGCTGTTTATTATAATCACGGATAATGTTATCAAGCAGTTATTGGTATCAAAACACTTTATTTAAAATGAATTACAAATAATAAAATACATTTTGTATTAATCTTTTATGATGTTGTTTACAGCAATGAATATAAAAAATTGTTCCAATTTTTATATCCTTTGCTTAATGTTATCAGCAAGACCCTGTCCCAAAGTGATCACAATAAGTGGCTTCAGTTACAGTAGACACCCAAGGAAGGTCAAGTTACAGTGCAGAAATATAAAAAGAAGGAAAAAAAAAACCCAAACAAAATACTAGTTAGGATTGTCATTTGGATCTCACAACATTTTATATATAAAACTATTTAATCCTATGAAAAAACTTTGTGGTTATACAGGTTTCCCCGCTTTCCGAAAGTAGAGCGTTCCTATGTTTTGTAAGCAGAAATGGCATAAAGCGAAGAAGCAATTACCATTAATTCACGAGAAAAATGTTTGAGCTTCCTCAGACCAAAAAAATGTTGAGGATGGTATGTCAGGCTTAGTCATTCCTTGGAAGTTGTGTTGGTAGGAGATACACCAGATTGGGGTGTGGTGAAGGGTGTGCCCT
>VCCN01004776.1:835426-849818 GCA_006491835.1 Architeuthis dux
TATTAAGGAGTTTCTCTTTGTCTTTTATTGGTTTTCACTAGGAACATCTATTCAATCACTCTCACTCAAATGTATTCCTCATTTTGACAATCGGATATCCAATGCAATAATTGCTCATACCTGATTAATTTCCGACTTTTGCATTTTATCTAATCTTTCCCCAGATTTACACCAGAAATCTATCGAGCATCAAAATGTAGAGTGAGAAACAAAAGATTAATAAGCTTTGAATTATACTCTCGCTTCCTTCCCGTCATAAACGATAATTATCTAATTTTGACAGCCCAACTGATAATCATCCTTCCTTCTTCCTTCCTTTTTCTTTGGATTAAGAATCCTGTGGCAACTACAATAGAATTTGTTGATCAGTTGGCTGATTTACTGCAAATTAGCTAATGACTTACTCAGCCGTAAGTTGTAAGTTGGAGATGATGATGTCATATCTTTGATTTTTAGTGTGATTGTACATGCACAAGCATACTATTGCTCTTCTGTGTATTAGAAACTGTCAACCAAAACTGTCAAAATAAGTTTAAGTCTGTCTATGTAGGTATCGCGATAGGCCACAGAGGGATGAACATTTCAACATTTACTTCTTATTGTGTCTAGAAGAAAAAATTTTTTTTTTTTTTTTTTTTTTTCCTTATTTTCTCCCCAAATAGGTTTTTAGTGGGGGTTCAATTTACAATGTAAGTTAATGCAAAATTGATCCCTAGTTTGTGCCCGCTTGTTTTTTTATTTTTAAATCTGAAAAACGGTGAACAAAGTAACTTATTCATTGCTTACCCCTTTTTTTAATTGATTACCCCCAACCTGGCATGCTGCCAAATGTAAGTAGCATGATGGTTTCTATTTAGTGACTGAGCAGACCTGTATTTTTATTTATTCTTATTCCGCTCATTTTTGGCGCCACTTCTACAGGTTTCAAGAAACCAATGCTAATCTGTGTCTCTTGATGCCATGTATTGCACTAACATACAGTTTTGAAAAAGGTTAATTTTCAGAGGTGGGAGGGGGTTCTATTTACAATGCAACTATAATGCTAAACCAGACCCTTACTTTCTGCCATTCGTACAGTTTCGAAGTATTCAGTTACTTCCCTTGTGAAGGTTGTAAACAAACTTTTCGCTAGTAATTTTTTTGTGCTTTCATAAAGTTTTTTTTGAGGTTGGGTCTACACTTGCAGTTCCTTCAGGAAATGCAGGCGCTAGTTTTTATTTCATCATCATCATCCCTTTAATGTCCATCATTGGACATTGGACATAGACCTTCCCCAAGATTCTCAAAAAACATGTCAATATAAGTTAGTAATCATTTGAATCAGAGGTCCGGGTGGCCCAATGGTTAGCAGCATGGAAAATGAGATCGGTGAACCGTCCAAACTCCGATTTGTGTTCACTTTTCACTAATGCCCTAGGGAAGGGCATAAATCCATCTCTTTCCTCTGGTAAATAGCAGGACAAACCGGACTCTCTTGCCATGATTGGTAATCAGTCTAGGAGAAAGTCCAACCTCTTGTCCAGTGTCGTGAGAGGCAAGCAAGATTGGTTCAATATAATCTTCTTTCCCCTCATTATTCGGCTTTGTGCTATAATACTAAGCTAAGCTTAGTAAATCATCAAGAATAGATCCCTCTTTTGTTAGGCACAACAAAAGGTAATCTTGTTCATTGTATTATATGGATTCCTGACCGACAAAGGTGTCGATATTCTGAGGGGGGAGGAGTGGGAAAATGTGTCATTAAAATTAAATTTAAATATTAATAGCATTGTACATCTAAATGTAGACTACACTCAATACTTTTGCTTGCAAGGAAAATATTTCTGTTTTGTAAATGTGAAATCCATGATTCCACTGATATGTCAATTACATGATCATATTTGTTTTCAGCAGTTTTCTGAACGGTGCTTTGTGTATGTTCATATCTTATATTATAGGAAACAAATGTTATATCTCAACTACCTGAAACTCGCCCTATCAATATGTATATTGAATGGAAGGTAAGGGTTCAGTTTAGTATTTATAGTTACATTGAAAATAGAACCCCCCCCCTCTAAAACCCTTCTTTTTTTTTTTTAAAGAATTTTCTCAAAACTTTACTTTAAATAATGGCACACTGCAAGAGGATCTAATCATTAACAAGTGAATTTATTGGATAGAATAAAAATAAAACATTGCTGTTGTTGGTTTATAACTAACATCAGGATTTAAAGTTAAAGTTAAAGTTAGTCTACTTGTTTAAATCAGCCCCAAAGCCATTTTCAGGTTGTTGTTAAAAAAATGTGGTAAAGATCTACATCTGTTAACCAAGTCTAAAAAAAAAATTGTTTCTATTTTGTTCGACTTGGTTAACGGATGTAGATCTTTACCAAAAGTGCTTTTTTAAATTTTCTCAATTTTTTTCCATGTCTAGCCCCACCACAGGAGAATTGTGGTAGAATCTGAAGTGGAGCGTTATTCAACCTTTTTTTTTCGTTCACCGCCCACTTTGACATTTTTAGGAGATTAAAACATGCTTCCGCCCACCTAACATAAAAATTAGTTTTCTCCAAAATAAACTACCGCCCACTTGAAATCGCAAATCGCCCACGTTGAAGAACCATGCTGTAGAGAATAAACAGTACTTTTTCGTTATCTGTATGCCACTCATTGCATTTTGTTCCTACATTTCACCGATTCCCACATCCATTCCACTTTTTGTGTGTTAACTCCTCAGGCTGCTATTCCTTACTATTGAACTGCAGAAATGCTTCTTAATGCTATTAAGAAGCATACTGCTAAAGGATTCACTATCTATTCAGATTGTTGGAGGGGTTACTCCACCGAGGAGTTGAATGCAACAGGTTTTCATCACTTCATGGTGAATAATCGATATAATTTTGTCAGCCCTGAAACAGGAGTTAATGTGCAAAAAGTGGAATGGATGTGGTGATTGGCGTAATGGAGGAACAAGGTGCAATGGGTAACGAAGAAGTACCAGATGAACGTATATATTTTGTCCTTTGAAGATATCACAGGCTTTACTTGCTAGAAGCAAAAACTACTTTATTTTTATTTAATTTGACTAGTTTTTACCTTTACCTTCAATTTTTACTTTTTATACAACTTTCAATTAAGATAAAGGTAAAAAAAACTAGTCAAATTTAATTAAAATAATGCTTTACATTAATTCATCCAAAAGTACTTTAACCCTTTATAGGGCACACCTAAAATATTTTAGATAACAAAACTACCTTTTTGTATGCTAAACTAGACCTAATAACAAGATATTTTCAGTTGCAATCTTTCTGAAATTCTTTTGTTTATGGGGGCAAAACCCCCTCTTATGAAGTGATCATATATGGTGCCTCGCCCAAAGTGACCAAAAATGCAAAATATAAACAAATTGAAGTAGAAAGTAAAATAAAACATAGAATTAAAGAATAACATTCGATAAAATAAATAGATATAAAAAATTGATATTGACAAAAAAAATAACACCACCGGGTTGATTTTAAAATTTTATTGTGCAGGCCAAAAACAGGGTGTGGGTTGCTTCAAAACAGTTTCTGTCTTTGTCCCAAGTACTTTGCAAAGCGTGCAGTCCACATTGGTACGTATTATGCTGTCTTTGTGGCTACAATATTTGCATGTGGCTGACGGGTCTTCAGGTGATCATATATAGTCACTTGCCTCATAAAGGGTTAATTTGAATTTCTCTCTATCTCTCTGTCTATCTACGGATACAAAATTTCACCCACTCTGTATTAAAGATGAACTTACTTTTGTTATACCAGTGTTGTCTCACCCTGCTCTACTGTTGTTAGCCTATTAGTTCATTATAAATTATTCTTTGTTGAAGTAACAAGTAATTGCAGTTTTGTTTTTGTTTGGTAAAAACAATTTGCTTAGGGGTTTTTGGCTGGTACTAAAATGGAAAAGTTTGATTAGAGTGTCATCACAGTTGGCTTAATCAATTATCAAGATAAAGTAATTAAATAACATAAAAAAATTAATAAAAATGAGAAAATGAAAATGAGTGTAATTTTATAGAATATATGTGTTACTTATTACTTCAGCCAATGAAGTTGGACAGAGTTTATGTATTCACCCATGTTTGTTTATTCACACAATATCTCCAAAGGTTCTCAATGAATTTCAAGGACATTTTAAGGAATGGTGTGCCAAGGTACAATTGATTGCATTTTGAGCGGATCCAGGAAATTTAGTGCTTTCTAATTGTAGTTTTAACTTCTAAACTTAAAAGTTCTCAATGTCTCCTGCATAGTCTGTTATTGGATTTTAATATACATCAAGTCATCAAGTCTCCCCACAGAAAATTATATTTGATCCTAGAAGGGAAATTGTAATTTGAAACAGAATCTTTTTAATAAATGAATCATAAGGGTTAAGCTACAATGGCAATCCCCAGTTTAATGCTGACACTCTTATAAATAAATACATAACATCTCATATTTTTTCTTCTTTACATTTTTATCTTTAACTCTTAAATTCATAAAATGTATTAAGGGAAATAACTCCTGATTGAAAGTATCCTCCTTTTATCATTAGGTGAATTAATGAAAAGATAATGGGACTTTAGTCCGTTTCAAAGTACTCCCCTTGAGACCTCACATACTTATTTTGGAATCCCATCCACTTTTCAAAACAGTCTGCAAAGTTCTCTTTCAGGATCACCATCAGCTTCCATGTCGTGTTCTCCATAATCTCGTCCATGGTCTGAAATCTCCATCCTTTCAGTGACTGTTTTAGCTTTGGGTAAAGCCAGGAGTCTGGGAGCAAAATCTGGACTGTAGAGGTTGACAGACCTAGGTGATGCAACGTTTTGCAAAAAAAAAAAACTGCACAAAACCTGAAGAATGGCTCGCTCGGTGATTGTCACACTTTACACAAGCTCATTCAATGCGGTCTTACTTCTGACTGGGTAACCCCCAGAAGAGTGTTTCTGTTCTTGTATTCACAAAAAATGTTATTTACCTCTGCCAACAAAGTTGGAACAGGTATATGTATTCACTCCTGTTTGTCTATCCACACAATATCTCCAAAAGTTCTCAATGAATTTCAATGACATTTTGTGAAAGGATGGGCTAAGGAAGAATTTATTAAATTCTGGGGCGGATCCAGGAATTTTTTTTTTTTTTTTTTTTTTTTTTTTTTTCAATTGAGTTATTTTTTCATTTATGAAGTCAATACTCGAAGGTATGGAAAATCGAAACTTAGTTACCTCCCCTGCATCGTAGCTATATATGAACTGATTTGCATTCAGATTTTAGTTAGTGTATAGCATTTGGCAAAGGTATGCACTCTCTGGGTGCTTTCTAGATCACAATGTTCTATTTGCATTGTCCCTGTAGATAATCTTATTGGCCATTTTCATTCCCCAGGCTGGCTTGAATTGTCTAATAACGGGTTCACTACAATCAACAAAAGGTGTTACAATTGGCTACATCAAAAGTCAACACAATACCAACCGATGAAGACCCTCAATGGCAAACCAGAGAAAAGACTGACCTTAGATGCAAGGATGAAGGAAACGATTCATTTGAGATGGCCCTTATTTGTTTGAATATAAACACTTTGTATGAAAAACTTTCTCCTGTCCTATACATCAATTCATGTCTCACTTGATATGGCTCGCTTTGTCAAAAGTCACATTGCAACTCTTTGTAATCCCTTCTGTTAGATAAACCAATTCAAATATATAAGTGTACCTGTTTATATACCCTTTGTGTATTCATACAAACGTATAGAAACACTTTGAAGTATTGTGGATTAAATTTCATATCATATATTTAGGAGCACAGTGGTTATTATTTTATCCCACCATTTTATTTAGTACCCAGGCTGATCAACAGATGGCAGAGTAGTTCAAAGAAAAAGAAATGAGCCACAAAGCGTTAATGCATTATATAGACAATATTAAAAAACCATGTAATTTATTCAAATTTAATATTATGTAGGCTTCTTCATTGCTTATGGAAATATTAACAATATGTTTTTCTTTCACCATTATTAATTATTAGAAACCATCAGCCAAAACTGTTACCATAGGTTTTTGGGATAGCTGGCTATGTATAGCACGTACAGGTTGCACCAAAGGAGCTACAGGGCTTGAAAATTTAAACATTTGCTATTTATTATGTCTAGAAAATGTCCAACAAATGGCGAGAGAAGTAATTTATTCATTGATCGTCCCTCTTTCCAATTTTTTAATTGATCACACCCAACATGTCATACTGTCAAAAGATGTTGGTCATGTGACGGTTTCTAATGACTGACTAACCAGACCTGTTAACAATATATTTTTCTTTCACCATTATTAATTATTTTTTTAATCTTCTTTCAAAAGATCTATGTATGATATCTTAAACATATGCATTGAGATATTATTGATTGTATTATATAAGTAGATATTTCATTTTAGCTGTATAATAAATGGGTGGCAATCACTTTATTGCCATCCATTGAGACTGAGAAGCTGTTAGATCAAAAGGACACGGTATTAGAATTATTAATGGAACAGTAAACACTGTTTAAAAACAAGTTTTAATATGATCTAAATTCTGCTATGAAGTAATTTCTTTTAACATAGAATTTTATTGTATCAATTTAGGATTGATGTTTACTCTAATAATTCTACAGAAACCCCAAATTCCATGTTAACGTCAGTATTATTAGAAAAGTATGTAAATCCCTTTTCAAGAGAAAATTAATCACATACATGCAAAATCTGGTGGTTTACATTTTTGTTTTAGGATGAATCTTATTCCCGCTTTTAATAAGTAATGGTTTTTATGGAGGTGCAACTGTTTTAGCTCATTCTGCAGATAATAAATTGAAGTGTGCATATCTGCAAGATGATATATACGGTAATTGTGCGGTTACGATTAGTGCGGGTTTTGATGTAGTACAGTTAAGGTATTGCTGCACAAATTAATGTAACTAAGTAAAAGCTGGAAAAAAAACCACACTAAATTATAATAAGACCCTAAACAGTGCGATTTGGAACAAATTAACCACACTAATCAAGGTATACGTGTGTGCGTATATATGTTGTTAATCACCACTACCAAAGGTTTAGGTTATTCATGTGTTCACACATTTATATGTATCTATTTAACCGGACTTTGCCCAGCTCTAACCATTCATAGTAGAAACTTGTAATTTTGCAGCCACATTCCCCTCAAATGGTTTGGTTTTTAAAAAAAATTCCCCTCCAAAATAGGGTGGGGGTTCCATTTTCAATGTAAGCTTATGCTAAATTGGTCACTAGTTTGTGCCTACTTGTTTTTTTGAAAATTCAGACATTTTTTAGTGAGCTCAACTTTTTAATTGATCACCCTCCTCCAACAAGGTGGTGGTGATTCATAATTTCCCTTGGAATACTAGTTTTCTATTCTTTTCAAAGCTTTAAAAAAAAAAGAAAAGCATTACCATGTTCAATGCTACGATGGATAGTGCAACATGCGGTGCAACAAAATAAGCACGTCCCCCTGCTTGGTGCCGCAAGGCAGAAACTGAGTCTAGCACGTTGTCGTGGCTATTTATATTACCTTAAATAGAACTATGGAATGGACGCACACGTGTGTTGCAGGCAATACTCGACATGCCACAAGACGCACATGTGCGTTGTGTAGCAGTGAACGTATTAATAAGATGAGTCAAAACGAGAAACAAAATCATTTTAGCTTTTTTAATTCACATACTTTTTCTTTTTAAATTTTAACTTCGGGAGGAATGTTTAGGAGTGGTATAGGTATTGCTAATTCTGGCAATAGACAGGGTTGCCGAATTTGGTTGTTTTGAAACAAATTTGGTTCTTTTGGTTGACGCTATGAAAATTGGTTACATTTGTTTAATTCTACTAATTTAATTTAAAATCATGATAAAATATGAAAATATTTAAAAACAGAATAATTTTGCAAAATTATTCTATTCTAAACCGTTTTCGTGTTATGTGCGTGAGTGCGAAGTGTCTAGCTGAAGACTAAGCAGTGTTACCAATTTAGCTCTTTTAGAGCTAGTTTTAGCTCCAAAAGAGCTTAATTACCCTCACTAGTGAGTATATCTGTTAATGTTTATTATATACAGTGGATTGCAGTTATCAATTTTGGACCTAATAACCGGCTGATCCGATTTACCAAAGAACCCAAAGTACATAAAACACCCCCTCCCCGTTTCTTGAATTCAAGGAGAACAACTTGCATAAAAACCACCAAATTAAGTCTCCTTTTAATTCACATTTAACTTGAATCACAAGCTAAAAATAATTGAAAGATAGTTTTGAGAACTAGATAATATATTTTCAGTAATTCTATCAGATTTTATTTGAAAAAAAAAAATGTTAATTCGGTAGCACTGCTGCTTGGTCCAAATAAACGGCACATTGGTCCTAATAAACGGCACATTGGTCATAATAAATGAAGCAAATTAGCAATAGAAGAGTTTGACAAAAACAAATACAAAGTGAACAATCTCCAGGACAAAGTTAGGAGTTGACTTTGTTTTCCTACTGTAACAAGAAGAATCCTCACCGATATGTAAAATTTCCCCTACTGTGATTTGAACTCATGACCTACTGATTGCTAACTGACTGAGCTAAATTGACAAGTCTCCGATATTAATGAAAATTCTTCATACAGATACGCATGGGCTTATTTCATTCTAATACATAAATATAGAAACAAATATATATTTCTATAATTTTTTTATTTAATATATATATACAATATAGAAGTAGCAGTGGAGTTTGACCCTGCAGCAGACAGGATTGTTTATATTCCTATCTCTTAAAGATTTTGCTGCTGTTGAACACCTTTCAAGATCGTCATCATTAATAGGCTTTGGAGAATGGTAGAACTTTGAGATCTAATAACCTGCAGCAACCAGTCTTGTTCTCCCTCTTGCTAGTATATGACCGCTCAGTGACTTACAAGTTACTAGTGACAGCAAATTAACAACAAAAAGATGGAAGTGTTGGTTAAACATGATCAACTTCTCTCTCTCTCCAGGGTCAGGTCAGGTGTTCAGCCTAACCCCAACTCCCTTCCCCCACTACCTAATTTAAAAAATTCACTTGATTTGCACATTTTAATTTCTTATTGATAAGGACTTTTTTCATCCTGTAAAAGTAAAGTACAGCAATTCCTTGCATAGTGCAGCTTTGATTAGTGCAGCTGTACAAATTAATGCTGAAAAAAAAACCCACATTATAATAAGACCTTGAACAGTGCAGTTTTGAACAGTATGGATAATTTTGGAATGAATTAATTGCACTAAACAAGATATACCTGTAGCATTTCTTAGAGTAATTCTAATCACTTTATTTCATGAAAATACTGGTTTTATATTTATTTTTATTAGTAATCTATAATTTATAGATACAGAATACTTTTAAAAATTTAAGAAAAACAAGTCTGGTTAGTCACTCAATAGAAACCATCACATCATCGTGTTTTGGCAGCTTGCCATGTTGGGGGTTATCAATTATACATTTTTGGAAAAAGGGGTGATCAATGAATAAGTTACTTCTCTTGCACTTTGTTGGTATGGGCAGTGATCACTAAAAAAAAGTCTGAATTTTCAAAAAAGACAAGCAAAAATACTGCAAGACACAAACTAAGGGATCAATTTAGCATAAACTTACATTGCAAATTGAACCCCCCACTGAAAACCAATTATGGGAGTGGATTTTCAAAAATTTGTTCTTACTTTTCCATTCGAGTGTGTATTTTCTATTTGGGTTTATACACAATCGGATAATTCCATAAACAAGGCCAAATCTGATAGTTATATACATATGTAAATATATATATATATGATAATTATAATGACATTTATTATAATTATAATGACATTTATTATAATTATGACATTTATTAGTTGAGAGCTACTAAACGAGCAGCCTAAATCGTAAATGTGAATAAAGAAACAAACTCTGTGTGAGGATCGAACCCGCATCCACCCTGGAAGCTATCTTATACGCAGGTACTGCTCTACCGACTGTGTTAACGAAGGTCTCATGGTAGGCAGGAGTCTTTTAATCCTACACTTTGTTGGCTTCTCTATTCTCACGTTCGTATTTTATGTATATAAATGTAGAAGGGAAAGTTGTTTTTTGAAGGGGTTCCCTAGAAAATTTGATTATTGAAAAGTGTTCCCCACCCCCCGAGTAGTTAAAGTTTGAAGACCACTGCTCTAGATCCATTGGTCCGTCCTATACACATGATATACACGCACTCACACTCACTTGAAAACTGAAGAAATCTATGTTGACGATTTCTAAAAATGTTGGGTAATTGGAGAAAAGAAAAATGGTGTAGCTCTTCTATCCCTTGAATGTCCACTCCCGGATCCGATCGTTCGTTCAGTTTGCATGCCAATCATCTTTAGCACGTGGGTGTTTACAGGGTGGGATTGCAGCCCCACTCACACAACACACACACTTCTTTTCTTTTTCTTTTTTTTTTTCTTTTTTTTCTTTCTTTTTTTCTTCTTTTTTTCTTTCTTTTTTCTTCTTTTTTTCTTTCTTTTCTTTCTTTCTTTTCTCTTTCTTTCTTTTCTCTTTCTTTCTTTTCTCTTTCTTTCTTTTCTCTTTCTTTCTTTTCTCTTTCTTTCTTTTCTCTTTCTTTCTTTTCTCTTTCTTTCTTTTCTCTTTTCTTTTCTTTCTTTTCTTCTTTCTTTTTTTCTTTTTTCTTTTTTCTTCTTTTCCTTCTTTTTTTCTTTCTTTCTTTCTTTCTATTTTTACCCATATCTGGGGAAGGAGTAGATTCCACTCTTGGTTTTGAATTCAGACTTCTCTTTCACTTAGACTGGTTGCCAACCGAGACTAGATCCCAGTCTGTCTTGTTATTTTATCCATTTTTTTTCTCTTCCCATTTCTCCCACTTGATGAATTCCCATTTTATCACATCTTATGGGAGAATTATTTGTATTTAAATCATTGTAAAATTTTGTAGATATTCACTTATATAATACGTAATGTGTATCTACATATATATAAATAAAAACATGACGTATTCTCAATACAAATTTGTTTCATACATTGTATTCGTCAGTTTACATTTACGTTATTTGTTCACTGTTTCATTCTTTTTAATTTTCACGGTTTCGTTCGACGTAGTTGATATTCTTATCACGTATAATGATGAAATTGTTCTATTAATGGTGTTAATAGTCAATTTACCCACGTGTAAGTCATATTTATGTAATCATTTTCATACTGTCGGCATAGAGAAGCATATTATATTTGTGCCTAAATACGAACGTGAGAACAGCAAAGTGTAGGATTAAAAGACTCCTGCCGACCATGAGAACTTTGGTAGCTCAGTTGGTAGAGCAGAACCTGCGTATAAGGTTTCTTCAAGGTTGGATCCCCATACAGAGGTTGGTTTCTTTATTTACATTTATGATTTAGGCCGCTCATTTAACAGTCGTTCACACTGGTGCCGGGCAAATATAATCATCATATTCTGTCGGATATAAAAATTATCCATCAAGTGATTTTGTGTGTGTGTGTGTGTGTGTGTGTGTGTGTGTATGTGTAACACTTTTCAATAAGTGCACAGATACTACACTTTGATCCTAGGAATACAGTGCTTTGGTGGAGGGGTGTGCAAAAATGGAAAACACGGTTTTTGGGAAAATTTCTCAGCTTAAGTTTTATACTTCTGGATCTTTGTCTTAAGATTATCTTTGAATGAATGTTGGCAAACATTTTAGAATTTATGTGTTGTCTTTCACCTGCCAACTAAAATATTACTTCCTCAATGTTTTTTTTTTTTGTTTTTTTGTATTTTTAAATTTTATCGGCCATTTTGTCTTGATAAAATTAATGTGACAAATACAGTCATAATTTTGTGACCTTTTTATCCACGACGAACGTTGCCAGGTCTATGTGAGCCAAATTCACTTTCTTCCAGACCAAATTGAAAAGAGTTGAAAGCATACATAGAGAGAGAAATGGGAGGCGAGAATAAGAGATTTACAATATTTATATATCTGACCTATTTTTCATGACATCATCATAGAACATTGTAATGTCATAAGAGAACTTATTCTTTTTTTTTTTTGTAAGTTCGTTTTTTACCTGGATTCATTTTCTGATCCCACTTTTCTCCTTTTTTTTTTTTCCAAGTTGGATTTTTTACCTGGCCTCATATTCCGATGATACTTTTTATTGAAAGTTGGGGTGAAAAGTGGAGGGGAAACATTTTTTCCCCCTTTTAAGGGAATATTATAAAATAAATGCATTGCTAATGATTTTACTATAGAAATGCATTGAAGATCAGGAATAAAGGGGTTGTCAGTGGTCAGGAATTAAGGTATGTGTTACTGAGAGAATAGGGCTTTTAAAACATAAAATGCATTACAAATAACTTTAGTATAGAAATGCATTTCTATTTTTGATGAAATTATCTAATTTTGTCAATGTCGGAAACAAATGTCAAAAATTGTGTAAACAACGTCGTAGGTTTTGAACAGTCTGCTCTTATTTTTCTTTTGAATGAATCATTTCAAACAATTCTTTTTTTTTTTCTTTTTTTTTTTCTTCCATGTTTTTAATTTCCCCTTTTTTTCTTGTTTATTTCAGAAATGTAGTGACGTCTTGCACGACAAGCACTTGTCTTTGTTGTAACGTGTGACAACTTTGCTCGGAGACTGCCACTTTTGCGACTCTCACAATGCCTAAACGAAAATTAGAAGACAGTGATTCTGCTGACACCCCCCCACCGGCAGATGTCAACCCCCTCCGATCTGAGACGCCGCCGCCGCCCCCGCCCCCATCTGAGACTGATGAAAGTAGCAGTTGCAGCGCCGTGACGGACAGCAGTGTTGATGTTCCCTCTGCAGGTGAGCTAACCTCGTTATCTCATTGTAAACAATGTCACACCTGTTACAGTTGCTATCAGGACTGACCAGGAGGGTGGCGGACGAGTAGTAGTAGTAGTAGTAGTAGTTACCCGGAGAAAGTTGGTCAATTTTGCTGCCTCGAACTTGTCACTTAAGAGCTATAGCTTTTGCCCTAGTATTTTGCCTTTTGTGGGCACTCCCCGATCTTGCCGATCAGATTGGAGATTTGGGTTTGGTCAGGCATTAAGAATCTTGGGCAAAGTTTAACCATTTTTGAGCAGTCACCGTATTCTTTTGCAAAGAAGTTAACATCTTTTTCTTTTTAACATACTTGTTTTTTTAAAGGTTGAATTTGTGCCAAACTATAACTATATATATATATATATAATCTCTGTACTGCAGTGCTATTGTTTTCGGGCTGCTATTTCCACTGTCCAGAGAAGAGATAGGGATTTATTCATCCTATATATAATATTATATATTTTTTAAACAATCATTTTTCTAATGTTAAAAAAAATAAAAACAACCCCACCATGTCTTTTTAGGTTTTAATAGCTCAAAGGAAGTCCTGTACACTTACCAGGGCTCAAAATTAACGTCATCCCATAAAAATGTGTTCGGGATGAACAAATATCTTCCCCAGGATGCCTCTGGGGCAGAAGTGATATTTGTTTGTTTTTTAAATCACTTCTGTCTCGTGGGCATCAGGGGAAGATATGTTTGTTTGTTTTTGTTGTTTTTTTTTTAAAAATTTGGTGAGGATTGTCTTTGGGGATGGTTCCGGGGCGGTAGTGAATAAAGTTAGTTTGGAGCCCTGACACTTACAAAAAACAAAGACGATGATCAATTTTATTATTTATTGACTATTTTAAAATAATGGTTCACTTATTTCCGAATGAATAACTGTGTAAAGTCTGTAATATTTCACAGATAAATTATAATCTAATGAATAATTAAATGAATAAATTACATTTCATATTATGGTTCAAAATTTTTTTTATTCATTTTATTAAAATTATAAAAATCCTTCTTTTTAACATAAAAATTGAGTACAAAATGTTAGCTTCTTTTCAAAAGAATATGGTGACTGCTCAAAATTAGTCCGAATTAAAAAAAAAACTAAAAAAACGTTTTTGGTAGCTTAATGATTAAACTTTGTCGAATCTTGCTTCTAGAATGGATGGCCACTGCTTAGACAAGTGTTACCCAAACTGTTTTGGCTGCGACCGTGAACATAGAATTTTCTGACATGGTAACCCACAGGGAAAACACATAATTTCAGTGTTTTCATTTAGTTTTATCAGATGAATTTTACTTTAATTTAATAATTAAGTACAAGTATTGGATGAGAACGGACGGGAATACGTCCAGAGTTTTCATGCATTTGTGGATGCTTTATTATTCACAACTATTTTCCTCTTCCAGAGTCTCAATTACGCTTTATATTACAAAATTCTGATGTAAATATACTTGCAATATTATTTTTTTTGCTTTTAGCATTTAAAAATAAAATCTTTTTTCTCTCACATTTAAAAAAAAA
>VCCN01004776.1:1052668-1062743 GCA_006491835.1 Architeuthis dux
CTGCATGTGAGGCAGATGTGCTAACCATTACATCATCCGAGCCGACAGTGAAGTAGTGCACTCATCTTAAAAGACACTGCTAATGAGTTTCTTTCTCACTGGGTACTCTATGAAACTTGACCTTGAGCAAAAATTGGCTTAGTCCAATAAATATCCACATACACACACATATGGAGTAGATAAATACCTCTAAGTGGACATTTACAAAAAGAAACATTGGCAGTTTCCATATGTAAAATAGAGATAACTTCTGTTAGCCTTAAAATGAACTCAGGATTATCTCCCCCTTGAAAGAAAAACAGATTGTTATTGCTTTGAATGAATTAAATTTTTAAATTGATTTTATTTTTCATCGAGTGGGCGAGTGTGTGAAGCATTAAGGTTTGTATCGAAATGAAGTTGTTTTTTTCTGTTGTTGAAAAAGGGTGATAATCCACAGTTCATTTTAAGGCTAACAGGAGTTATCTCCATTTTACACATGGAAACTAGGAATCAACCGAAACATCTCTATACTGTTATTTACTGATAATCATATTCACTGTAGTTATTGTATATGTCGGTGTATAAGTCGACTCCAAAACTAAGGTGTTAATTCAAGTTTAGTCCAATATTCGCTAGTTAAGTCGACTCTCCAACATAAGGCAGCACTGTGTCCATCAGAGTGTCAAGTTCATAGGGTCTAAACAGATGAATATGATCCATTAGGGAAAATACTTGATGCTTAAAAAGTCAACTTATACGACGGCATATATACAGCACCTCTAAGTGGACATCTACAAAAAGAAACATCTCCATACTGTCTCTTATTGATAATCATATTCACTGTAATAAGGACAAGCATTGACACACGCCCAATTAGGATCCGTCGCTGCCAAACCAGCCCACCTATCACTGATTGCCTTCGACTGTAGATACAAATGCTCAGAAAAGAGGAAAGAAAATATATTCCGATTTGCGAAGACCTCTTTTGTCATTAACCTCTGTCCTGACACTGTGCAAGAGTCACAATCAGTCGCCTGACTTTCCCCTTCATATATATTCCTGCTTTTATTCAAAACTGCTAGCATTTAATGAGCAGTTCTCTCACCTAACGAGATGGAACAACATTCAGTTGCCACCGGGGATGCACTTTGGTAGCTAATGCATCACGCTTCCTGTCTGTGGAGATAAAAGCAAGACTCAGACATTACTAAACCATAATTGATGAAATTTTATATGTAGACCCGCCATTCTCAATGGGGGCCCATATATCCCCCTTGGGGGCCCTGATACATTTGAAAGTGGCCATAGACTGAAATAATAATAAATAGAACAGGTTTGGTTAGTTACTCAATAGAAACCGACAAGTGACCAACTTCTTTTGGCAGCATGCCGTGTTGGGGGTGAGCAATTAAAAATTGGAAAAAGGGGTGATCAATAAATAAGTTACTTCTCTTGCCTTTTGTTATTTCACTAAAAAGAACAAGCGTGAACACAGCAGGACACAAACTAAATTTAGCATAAACTTACATTGTAAATTGAACCCCCTACTAAAAACCTATTTTGGGGGGAATTTTTAAAAAACAAAAATCATTTTTTATAAACATAATAAGGAGTAAATGTTTAAATTTTCAGCCTTCTAGCTCCATTGATGTGGACTGTATGATACATACATAGCCAGACAAGCTTAAGAACTGAAGAAACCTATGTTGACGGTTTCTCATAGCTTGAATTTCTGTCTATTTGTGTTGTATCCTTATTTGACAGGGGTCCCTGGAATCTGAGAAGAGCTCTTAAGGAGGGATCGGCCAAAAAAATGTTGAGAATGGCTAATGTAGACAATCATAAAAACTGTAACACCTGAACTTGCATCCTGATTACACTGAAAGATAGAGTCAGAGGTATGCCCTGATGTCTGTGACAAGGACTGCAGGATCCAGGAATATTTTGCTAAAACCCTTGCTAAAAAGGTTTTAAAAGAATTTTCTTAAATAATTACATTTTGTTCTGTTTTGCACCTTAAGAGTATGCAAAATACATACAGGAATACCTTGAATTGTATGGTTTTGACTAGTGCAGGTTTTGATGTAGTATGTTAAGGTATTGTTGTACAAATTGATGTAACTAAGTATAAGCTGAAAAAGGGTCTGGTTAGTCACTCAATAGAAACCGTCACATGACCAACATCTTTTGGTAGCATACCGTATTTGGGGTATCAATTAAAAATAGGAAAAAGGGGTGATCAATGAATGTTACTTATCTAGCCTTTTGTTGGGCAGTGATCAATTTAGCATAGACTTACATTGCAAAAAAAAAAACTATTTATGAGGGGAATTTTCAAAAAACAAAAAACGTTTTTTCTAGACATAAGGAATAAATGTTGAAATTTTCAGCCCTCTAGCTCCACTGGTGTGGCCTGATTGTTTCTAACACATTAAATTATAATAAGACCCTGAACAGTGTGGTTTTGAACGGTACGCAAAATCTTGGAACAAATTAACCGCACTAATCAAGGTATACGTGTCACTTTTCCAGAGAGGGGCAAAAGGATATATTCCATTTGGGTGGGGGGATATACCCAGATGTTGGTTGTCAGGTAAATGACTAGAAAGTGTCTAAGCTGTCACTGTTCATAGTGACCCATTGATCCCCAGCCTCCATGAGATTCCAACTTTCAAACCCCCTCGCCCTCTGTGAGAAGGCCTGATCCAGGGGAGGACAAATGTCACCCCCCAGCGGATGCCCATGAAGGTATACCTGCACTCCGATTTCTTCTGTAATTTTAAAGGAAGCGCCGTATATTAGCCTTGCCAACAAATGTATAAGTCAAGCAAGTGTGAATTTCAATGCGGTGTGAATCTATTTGCCTAGCAAGGAAAGGATTGAATAGAGCATCTCTTGTGTATAAAAATACTGAATAGCCTGTGGGTCACGAAAGGAATTAAGAGTAATATAGCAGAAGACCAGCCGTTACCCCCATCTTCTAGTGTCACATTCGGATGTAGGATTTTCATTAGAACAGGTCTGGTTAGTCACTCAATAGAAACCGTCACATGACCAACGTCTTTTGGCAGCATGCCGTGTTGGGGGTGATCAATGAATAAGTTACTTCTCTTGCCTTTTGTTGGATCACTAAAAAGTCTGAATTTTCAAAAAACAAGGGTGAATACAGCCCGACACAAACTAAGGGACCAATTTAGCATAGACTTACATTGTAAATTGACCCCCCCCCCCAATAAAAACAAAAACTTTTTTCTAGACATAAGGAGTAAATGTTCAGCCCTCTAACACCATTGGTGCAGCCTGTACTCATGACACATACATAGCCAGCTAGACCAACTTAAAAACTTAAAAAACCTAGGTTGACAGTTTTGGTTGACGTTTTTTTTAAATAAATATAGTCTCTCTCTTTCCAAACGGATTGTACATCTGAAGAAGGCCATAGAATCGATTGGCTTAAATGCTGTGGTAACAACAAGAGCAACAAAAAGAATGAGATCAGTAGACTGAACGGCTCTTGGAATTAAAAAAAAAAGAAGATTGTCAAGTGTAGTGATATGTATAATGTAAATGCATTGCTAATGATTTTACTATAGAAATGCATTGCAAATAAATTTGTTATAGAACTACATTGAAAATCTGGAAGAAGGGATTGTCAGTGGTCAGGAATAAAGGCATGCATTACTGACAGAATAGGGTTATGATATGTATGATATAAATACATTACTAATGATTTTACTATAGAAATGCATTGCAAATAAATTTGTTATAGAAATACATTGAAAATCAGGAAAAAAGGGATTGTCAGTGGTCAGAAATTAAGGCAAGCATTACTGACATAATAGGGCTATGATATGTATGATATAAATACATTGCTAATGATTTTGCTATAGAAATGCTTCAAGAAGAGTGGGATTGTCAATGGTGTGGGATTGTCAATGGTCAGGAATTAAGACACACGTTACTGACAAAATCCGAGTATTATATATATAATAGTTCTATTTACTTCAACATGGAACTACCTTCGACATTTATTCCAAGCACTTAAACATCCAGATATAAAAAGGCTTATTTCTAATACAATCTACAGTCTCTGTGCAAAAGTGGCTGTGCAGTGCCTGGGTTCTAACAATCACAGATGTACACAAAGGCGGCCTCACCCAAACACACAGAAAAAGGCCATTAACATAATAAGTAGGCTGAAAAGATAGACGGGAAGGTTTTAGTTTTTATAAGTAAACAGCCGTATTCAGTGGCCTATTACATACACCTCTTCGAACCTAACCAACTGATTAAATTTTGTGTTTATTTTTTAACCGATCTGTTTAAAATTCGAAAACTTTGAAAATAACGAGACGTTTTTCCATTAAACTCCATCCAGAGTGTTCACTGACTCAAAAAATGTATACACACCTTGTTTGTTAAAAGGAAAGAAAGAAAAGAAAGAAAAAAGAAAAAAAGAAGAAAGAAAGAAAAAAAAGAAAGAAAAGATAGAAAAAAAGAAAGAAAAAGAAAGAAAAAAAGAAAGAAAGAAAAAAAGAAAGAAAAAAGAAAGAAAAAAAGAAAGAAAAAAAGAAAGAAAAAAAGAAAAAAAAAAGAAAAAAGAAAGAAAAAAAAGAAAGAAAGAAAGAAAAAAAGAAAAAAAAGCACAAAAAATGCAAAAGCAAAAATAAATTTCCTATACAATATGCAGTTTCTATTTAAAATATAAATCCAATAAAAAAAAAAAGAAGAAATGTTAATGGCAATTTCAGAAACTACCTTTGCCCGGGCAATGCTGGATAATCTTGCTAGCTATCTGCAGTAGATAAATTATAGTTTAGATAACCCTGTGTAAAGAGTGCTCATACATCATGATGTTTAACAGCAAGTGTATAGATGTATATGTACATAGAGACTTGGCAAGCCTCACATACTGCAGTGTTCAGTAAAGAGTATGTAAGAGCTGTGTTGCCAATTAAGATGTTTTACATCTAAATCTAGATGTTTTTGGTTTCGTCTAGATGTCAGAAATTGGTATTTAAAATAAGTAATATTTTCATTTCATTTACAGAAATAAAGTAAATTATATTTTTAATAAAATAAGTAATACTTTAATGAAGTAAATGTTCACGACTAAAGTCATATTTAATTTATTGATAATATGTAGTATATTTCCTAGATTTTATATATATATATACATTGGAAAAATCTAGATGTTTTTAGGTGTTTTTTGACTCAATTTTAGATGTAAACTTGAAAATAAAATTGGCAACACTAGGTAAGAGTTTATGTATAGAAATACGCATGTTGAACCAAACTCGATTCCACAGCAAAATTCCTCCTCCTCCTTCTCCTCCAATTGTTTTCTTTCTTCTCATTCCGGGCTTCTCATATTCACACTCGACGTTATTACAGCTTTTCTCTATTATCACACATTTTCTTTACCTTTCGTGAAGTCCATTTTGTTCTATCTTCTGCCATCTTTCAGACAATTTCATAATTCTATCCTCCCAAAACTTTTTATCATTCTCAGCAAAGAATTGCTCTATATGCTCTTTGCAGTCTTCCAGGGAATTGAATTATTTTCATTAAGAGAATTCTGTAAAGACCAGAATAAATGGTAGCCCAAAGGTGCCATATCTGGTGAATACGGCAGATGAGTCAAAAGTTCCCAGTCAAGCTCTAACAATATTTGTCTGGTCACCAAAGGGATTGCTTCGCAGCCTTTTGGCTAAGATCAAAATGTAGTATCTGTTCTTCGAAGAACCGCGACCCTTCGGGGGTCCTTGTGGCATACTTGGGTATCGTCCTGGGAGAAGTTGCACAGGATATCTTGGTCAGCTGACCAGGAGGCGATCACCATTAGCATGTTCAGGATTTGTCCTGAAGCTTTTGGGATCTACACCCCTCCCTCCTTTATCCCGGTCATTGTGGCATCTATCTCAGTGACAGGGATTTGGGATTCTCCCCACTCAAGTCTCTAGTCACAGGGACATGGGATCCACCTCCCCCTCCCCCCTACTGAATTCGGCACTAAATGACCCACAAAATCAATCAATCAATCAACCTTTTTTTGCCCTTGGCCTCTTCTGACTTGTGGCTCAACCTTGGCCATTATTAGGTAAAATATATATATTTTACTATTTATATATATTTAATAATACAATCATGTGGACTCCCAGAAAAGTGATATGGCCACCAGGGAGGCCATATGCCACCTCGTTAAGAACCACTGTGATAAAATATTGCACTTTTGGTCTTAACTAATTTCAGATGCTTTTCATTAATTGTTGCCTTTATTTGGTCTAATTTGGAGCAGTACTTGTTTGAATCAATCTGTTGTTTGGTTCTCCAGAAGGAGCTCATAGTAGAGGATTTCCATTGCTTGTTTTTTTTCATTTAACTTATGTGGAAGCTACACATCAAAGTGACTGACATAAGCAAGCTGATGGAAATGATTTTCAATGCTTGATTTTTATATTTTGAGTATGTTGATTATCTAACACATTGTATAACATTGATTATTCTCAAGTAATATCTTGATTTGATCGCTTTCAACCTGAAAAAAAAGGTTTTGGGAGGATCTACCTGAGCATGGAACATCATGAAATTTCGCTTTTGATCATTCACAGTAACTTCTCCATAAACTGTATGAATAGTTTTTTGTCTTAAAACTAAATTCTCCTAATGCTATATAACGATAAAAACAGAACAAACTTTTTGGCTAACCCAATATTTAAATACTTTTTCCTTTAAATAATCGATTTATCATTTAATTTTTTGAGAAATATGTATCTAAATTTAACTCTTACATTCATATTAAAAAAAAAACTCAAATCCTAAATCAAGGGGAATAACTTCTGATCAACGTTATATCCTCTGCACTCAGTAATTCTTTTTTATCTTTAAAATTCAATTCCCAAAAGAGTTCCATTTTTTAAAAAACTCTATTCATTGAAGAGTTCTACTGTATTTAGGAATGATTTCAAGTAGTTCATGAATTTAAGAGATAAAATAGACAGGTCTGGTTAGTTACTCAATAGAAACTGTCACGTGACCAACATCTTTTGGCAGCATGTTGGGAGTGATGAATGCGGGTGATCAATGAATAGGTTACTTCACCCGCCTTTTGTTGGGCAGTGATCACTAGAAAAGTCTTAATTTTTTAAAAACAAATGTACACAAACTAAGTGATAAATATAGCATAAACTTAGATTGCAAAGTGAACCCCTAATAACCTATATGGGAGGGAAATTTCAAAAAAGAAAAGAAAACACTTTTTCAGGACATAAGGAGTAAATGTTTAAATTCTCGCTAGCTCCATTGGTAAGCTTGATAGCCATCCAGCCAGGCCAACTCAAAAACTGAAGAAACCTATGTTGACCCTTTTGGTGACAGTTTTGGTTGATGGTTTCTAATATCTTTAAGTTTCTCTTGGGTTTTAGAGCTCGGACATCAATTCAGCTATTTTTTGCACTAATTACCATTGTTAGATGAGGTTCATCTTATTGTTAACACCTGGCACAGGTAACACCTTACCCAAGCATGACTTAGATCAATGTTTCTTAAACTATTCCAGTGTCCATTCCATAATCAATAGCAAGATAGAAAAATGGGCTATGGACGACTACATCTGGAGAGAGAAAGGCAACCATCTTCCTCTCTGGGAGGCAGTCCAGATTATTGACAGAGAACGATGTTGGAAGCAGAGAAAAATCAAAGAAGCAGCTCACATCAAAATGTCGAAAAAATGCATTAGTCAGACAAGTCCAGAGTTCAACCCGATGTGGGTTCCGATTCTCAACAGACCTAAATCCAACAAGAAAAAGACACAGAAACACCTGGGCCCTGCGTTATAAGGGTTACCCCCTTTAAAAATAAAATTTCTGTTTACCCCATCACACTTTGATTTTACACCTGAAGAAGGCCGAAGAATGGATTGGCTGAAAGGTTGTGTTTACAACACAAACAACAAGAAGGAGTTCAATTGTCTGAAGAACCATTTGAATATTCCAGTGTCATTCACCCTCAAGTCAACTAAATTGTCTTATGTTTTTGATTGTTTTCATATTATTCTCCTTTGTGTATAATTTTAATTCATTCTTTATCATGAGCGAAAAGCATACATTAACTCATTTACCTCTGTCATTTCTTAAGTGTTTGTTTTTTCATGTTTTTTTAAACATTCTAAAATATATAAAAGAAAACTAAGGAGTAACAAAAAATTTGAACAAAATATTAGAATTTTTCTAGTTTACACAAATTTAGCAAGCAACAGTCTTAGAACTTAGAATTAGATTTTTAGAAATAATGTTTTCTTATTGTACACGTTTACCACAAAATTACTTTTTTAAGAATAGAAAAATATAAATATTTGAGGAAATTAAGTCTTTCACCCTCCATGTTTCATTCACTTCTTCATTTACTCCTGTAGTTTCATACAAACCCAAAATAATTTCATTCACCCTTGAGTGAATCATTCACCAGTTTAAGAAACACAGACTTAGATGTTGCAAAATTAAATCTATTTTAATCTCAACAACAAGGGGAACCTTACAAATATGTGAACATAGAGTTATTGGTTAGGTTGTGTATATGATAAAGACTGTTTGGGTGGTAAATGAATATAAACAGATACAGGTATACCTTGCTTTACAAACTCCTGGCTTTACGAACGTTAAAATAAAATCTTTGAAAAACAAATGCCAAACGCAAAATCTTGTAGCGTATGAGTGTTCATTGCCATGATTGTATGCTGTGGTTTCTACTTGCCTACCTTTTTTGCGAGTTATTAATTTTATTGCACCCTCACAATGTCAAAAAGAAAAAGATTCAGAAAACCTTGAGGAAAACAAAATACAAAATCATTAAACAATATGAAAACAGCAAAACTGTCAGAGATATTTTTTTAAATTTGATATGTTAAAGTCAACAGTAAGCACAATTATAAAAGATAAAAAGAACATTTGGGAGAAAGTTAAAGGTGCACAGACTATGAGTTCTACTTGGATACAAACAAAAGATGCTGACAGTTTAATTCCTTGATGCCAGGCTTGAAACTGTCAAAGGATTGGTTAACCCTCCTGCTAGAAGGGAACGCCATTTCTCTCTTGCAGCCAATGGACCAAGGAGTCCTCACAACTTATCGATGCAACTAATGTGGTAAGGATAAAAAAAGCTTGTGAAAAAAAAAATCAGTCAACAAAACATGAAAGGAGTTTGGAAAAACCTTTGCCGCTACTTTTTGAAAAATATCAAGGGCTTGGCTACGTACAAAAATCATGCAAAATGAAAGTGATGCCATCGTAAGCTTCGCTAACCACATGTATTTTGAAATTTCAAATGATGACATTAATGAATTGCTTAACACTGATAACGAATAACCAACGAAGAATTGATTGAAATGGGAAAGTTTGAAGAAAAAGATGATGAAAATAAAATTGCTAAACCACTGCTTGCACTCTGTGATTGAGTTTAAAAGGATTCAATGAAGCTTTTAAACATTAAAATTTTAAAATGTGAAGATCCAAATTACGAAAGGACAAAAGTTGCTTCAGATTTATGGAAAGCACACACTTGCTCTCGCAAAATTTATCGTGAAAATAAAATAAAGCAATTAACACTCGAATCCTTCATTAAAAAACAAACGACTGCCATCACAACAGAGGAGGAAGAGAATGCATTATCATCATCACTGAAGGATTGATTTAAGGTGATTAACAAATTGTTACTTTTATGTAGTTTTTTATGCATTTTTTTGTTCCTTCTAATTTTCTATATGTACTTTATTTCCTTTTCTCATTAAAATAATTGCTTGAATATTATTTTATTATTCTTTATTTATATAGCAATTGAAAGATTTTATACATAATTTTTTCTATTTCAGAACATAACCCTATTTAATGCATTGTTATCTATGAATAATTATACCTCGCTTTACAAACTAACATTAGGAATGAATTAGTTCGTAAAGGCGCGATATACCTATATTTATAATTTTAATACACAATATAAGTCTCCTCTGTTATCTGAACGTAGAGTGTTCAATTAAAAACCTTTCATAAGCCAAAAGGGAATAAAGCAAAGAAGCAATTACCATTAATTTATATGGGAA
>VCCN01004776.1:1230903-1241761 GCA_006491835.1 Architeuthis dux
TGTAGTTCATTGATTACAGTCTAAAACCTAAATGCTAAAAATGGGGTTCCGCCAGAATATTTCCTTTATAGAAGGGGTCTTTGAATTTTCAAAGTTTCGAAACCACTGGTGTAGGGAATCCATATACCCAGTACAGCATACAAAGTAGAGCATTCCTATAAAAACCTTTCGTAAGCCAAAATGGAGTAAAGCGAAGAAGCAATTATAATTATTTTATATAGGGAAAATTTTTGAGCAGTCCCAGATCCCTAAAAGTGTGATAATGGTATGGTTGGAAATACAGAAGACTGGGGTGTAGGAGATGTAGTGTCTCCCAGCTCGTGGGATTCTCACTGAAAGGGAAAGATGAAACAAAGGACAAAGACAAATGTGGTGTTTACTGATCACCGTCAGCGAGAGAACTGTCTGTCCCTCTACTTTGTACGATTCTCTTTATTTTACCCCGGTTTTCCCGACGCATGACCGGGAACTCACTTCCGTTTTATGGGTTGTGGCAAGGGAGGTAACTCGAGGTATTTGCTCCCTTGCGCAGCCTGGCAGGACATCACAGGAGAGAGAGAGAAAAGGCGGGTTTGCACTGCCTTTATAACAGCTTGTTGCAAAACAAACACTGAACGCTAGTGTTTTTTCAGTGTTGGGAATCCTTATACCCACACGATGCAGGACATGACTCAAGATCACAATTTATGTTGGTCCATCCCAAAAATTCTTTGATCATTGCTGCAGACGTTAGGGTGTATTCTTAAACCTACCCCTTTAGTGTTTCTATCTGGGGTACGGATACTCGGTCATCAAAATGCAAATTTATACCAATGAAAACTTTAAAATACCCTCATATCTACCCCATAAGACAGAATTGGAGGGATATAGAGACAAATCCTGTTGTAATTTTCAGACAGGGTGTCTCCTTATTTATCCTGAGATAAAGAATAGACTTTTTATTTCTGATAACTACATACAAGAATAATAATATAAAATGTGTGAAGACATAGGTGTTAATAATAATCGATAAAATATGTTGTCACCGAGGAGCAGGGCCTCTGAGAGGGGAATGCAGCCAGTGAATCACACCAGGGGCCTGAGAGAGTTAAAGGGGGCCCGCGAGTTAAACTTCTAAGTCAATACATGTCCATTAATAAAATAGATTGACTATCATTTACCAGCGAGCGAACATAGGGTGGGTTGTGTAATGAAGGCCCGAAAACAGCCTTATAAAATTCCTCTCAGAGGCCCTATTTAAAAATATACCTTCAGTCCCATAAATCCCCAGTGGATGTTCAGCCATTTTGTGAAATACAGAAACTGATCCTTGTGCAAGAAAATGACACTTGCATGATTCAGGGTCAAGAATTTGATGGATTAAACTTACCACAAAGTTATATTCAGTGTCTGGTGTTAATCTGCGAATGTAAAAATTCATGTTATTGCCCGAATAAACAACAATACCATCCATTGACAGTTCGTAATGGTTAATTCGACCAAGTGGTTCAGCTGGAGTGGACCAGTTCACATGCAGTTCACTGCGACCAATCACTGTCACGTTTGGTTTAGGCGGAACATGGCTGCCTGCAAAACGAAATTCGAATGTCAGGGTTATAATATAATTTATAGATTGAAAAATTTTCCGTTCATTTTTTTTACGAATAATGGGATGAATATTTCTTACAATAAAAATAATTCTATACAAGTTTTTAACTTGTTTTCTCGTCACGTATAGCCTTTTTGTCAAAAGTTTGAGAAGTACATAAATAGCTGAAAACGACATGGGCCCTCTGCCGAACGATTGCTAAATCTTTAATATATTTTCATTCCAGTAAATTCTATTCTTAACCTTTTTGTAATTTTAAAGATCTCGGTAAATATGTATGTCAGTGAATTGTATCTCGATGAATTTTACATCTCGTTAAATGTCGGTA
This sequence comes from Architeuthis dux, assembly GCA_006491835.1. Taxonomy (NCBI): domain Eukaryota; kingdom Metazoa; phylum Mollusca; class Cephalopoda; order Oegopsida; family Architeuthidae; genus Architeuthis; species Architeuthis dux. The sequence goes on from VCCN01004776.1 coordinate 1,232,820, forward strand.
ATTTGCTGTCAGTAATTTTCTGTCAGTAACTTGTTGTCAGTGAATCTGCCTGCTCCTATTTTCCTTATGGTTGTATCTACTTGGATCTAAAGAAAACTCACCTGGCTCGGACGTGCATGCTAGAATTGAAGCTGGGAGACCTTTGCCTTGGGAGTTGGCTGCCAAAATCTGCATGGAAAAGATTAAATCTGCCATTTTAGCAAAACATTTTAGTTTATTGTCTATAACTTTGAGGAGCGTCATTAACATTACAAACATTTATTTTCAGTCAAATGAATGTCTTCTTCATGGTTCTTGATGTCATCGACACAATGTTTTAGCCGATCCATTCTACAGCCTTTTTCAGGTGTACTGTCGGTAAAGGAAAAAAAAGAAAAGAAAAACCAAACAGAAATTTCACGTGGCTTTAAAATGTCCATTTGTTACTGGTTTGTTAATCACTGCTACCCACAACACTGGTTTATTGCTGGGTTTAGATTATTCATGTGTTCTGACATTTATATGTATGTATGTATCTATCTATGTATCCGGACTTCGCCTAGCTGTAACCGTTCATAGTAGAAACTTGAAATTTTGAACACACACTCCCCTCAATGAAATGGGAAAACGATTTGTTTTATTTTTAAAAAATTTACCAGTAGAATGATGGTCAGAGAGTTAAAAGAAAAAAAAGTAACAGAAATAAGATGAAACAAAAACTAGTCAAAAATGAATACAAGTTTTCCCTGCAGTCCGAAAAGTAAAGCGTTCCTATAAAAACCTTTTGTTATCTGAAATCTTGGCATAAAGCAAATAAGCAATTACCATTAATTTACATTGGAAAACTTTTTGAGAATTGTCAGGCACCCAAAATGGTGATAATGGTATGTTAGTCTGAGTCATCAAAGGTTGGAGTGGTGGAAAGGTACGGGGTGTAGGAAAGAGAAAGTGGGTGCACACTGCTTCTATAATGGCTTGCTGCAAAACAAATATGTAAAAGTGAAAAAATGGTGTAAAGCAAACTTTCGAAAAGTAGGCGATACCTGTAATAATAACATGGCTGTTAGTTTACAATTAAAGTATGATGACGGTATACTACTTTGTATTTGGTATAATGAGGATTGACTAAATTGCTCATCTAGTGTGAAGATACGTACGCTGTCGAGTAAGTATACGTGACAGGATATTTAATACAAAACATCCTAACCTTGTTCATGGGAAAACCGCTGCCACTTTTCCAGAGGGGGTCAAAAGGATATATTTCCGGGGGGGGGGGCATATTTGGAATATATCTGTTACTAGTGACTAATAATACAAAGTCTTTTTATATTGGAACATTGAGTTGGGGTTACATAAAACAACTGTATATTCTTTATTGACTATAATGATCCAACTTTCAAATCCCCACGTCCTCGGTGATAAGACCTGATCCAGGGGTGTTAAATGCCCGGTTTGCACCCCCGCCCCCCAGCGGACGCCCATGATCTCGTTGTAAATGACAATAATTACATTCTTATTACATTCTTATTACATTCTTATTACATTCATTACATTCTTATTACATTCTTATTACATTCTTATTACATTCTTATTACATTCCTATTGTTCATAATGAATCTAATGGTCTGACAAGAAAGATAACTCTGTAGTATTATTTTAGAGTTATTTCCCTTAAAATTAGATTTTTTTTTTCTTCTTCTCCATGGTCTTGTTGCTTTACATTTCTTCTTCGAACAAAAACAAGAAAAAAGAAGAGAAGAAAAAGACGAATAAAAGAAGAAAAACAAGAAAAAAGAAGGAAATTAGAAAAAGAAAAGGATGAAAAATGGTAAGAAGAAAAAAGAAAACGAGAAAACGAAAGCGAATAAGAAAACCAGAAAAAGAAAAGTGATAAATAGAAGAAAAGAGAAGAAAAAGAGAGAAAATGATCAGTAAAGGAAGAAAGAGGGAGAAAAAAAGAATGAAAAGAAAAAGAAGAAAAAGTGGGAAGAAAGAAGAAAAAGAGGATGAAATGAAGAAAATGGTTATATAGATGACCTGTTGTTCTTTGGTCGCATAAATGTTATAATGTGACAAAGGTTATAATGAACTGTTCTCGGTGTTGTCTAGACATCCCTTGTTTCCAGTGTAACAAAAAACTTCTGTTTTCCACGATGCATCACTCACAACAACTTGACTAACCAAATCAAATAATTTTGACATCACTCAACACTCGACCATTTATGGACCCTGACCCTCAGCTGAACCAGGGCACTTACACAATGCAGTACAAGGCAAATTGGCTTTGCAACATTTACAGCGGCCCATACAAGATTTTGTGCATCCACATCAAATCAGCTGCCGATACGCATGTGATGCTTGTGGCAATGTTGTCCAAACAGGAGACCATTGATTACATTCTAACAATCAACCGCATTCAGAAGGACTTGGTAATCTGGAAAAAACGGAACTATTTCAACCACAAAGCAGGCCAGAAGCCACCACATGATGTTACTCTCTTACTGTTGTGTGTATGTTTACCTGGCCCAGGATTCGTCATGTGACCTCAAAAAGTATACAATATCCAGTCTCTGGTGGGAGGGGGTCAGTTTCCCTGGGACAGCACCTCTCCATTGCACTAAAAGGGGAGTGTGTGGGTTGCCCTGATGCCTTTGTGACACAGTTCACAGAGACTGGGCAATTTTTTTTATTGCCCACACGTATGCATTTGGGCCCCCCACGTTAAACTCAACCTTGTATCACATTCAATCCTCATGAAGAGGCGATTAAATGCCTCTTACTGTCGTGTGTGCAGTCATTTTATTTTGGAGTGATTGGTTGCCTTCTTTTATGAGATCAATCTCTAAAAGTATCATTACACTCGACGTGAGTCTTTTTCTTGTCTCACCCAGAAAGAAATATTCGACCTGTCATTCGTAAAGAAAAGAAATCAGGGGGAAAAACAATTCCATGGATGACACTGTAAATCTTACCTGCACTTTGTACGATGTGCCAGCAATAAGTCCACTAATAATGAAGGATGTCTCAGGCGTTGTGCTTTCAAATAACTGTGGACTTCCAGTTCCATCTTGGATTTCTGTTGTAGGAAAATCAAAAACGAAAAAAATGATATTCTTTCTTTCTTCCCTGGTTTGTTAGTATCTATCTATCTATCTATCTATCTATCTATCTATCTATCTATCTGTTCATATCCATGGGCATCAGCTGCCACTTTTCCAGGGGATGGGTCAAAAGGATATATTCGGAATATATCTTAGCAGCAACCCTGTTAATAAAATAATACCATCTTTTTATATTGGAACATTAAGGTTACATAAAACAATTGTACTGCACCGTTATCCTTTATTGACTATAAGGTTCCAACTATTAAACCCCTATGCCATAGCTGAGAAGGCCTTGATCCGGGGGTTGGGGCAATCAATCTATTTATCAATAAATGTAATGTAAAAATGTAGTGTAAATTGTTGGACTGACCTGTCAAGACGTGATAACACTTGATTGTTCCGTTCGAATATTGTGGCGGGTCCCAACTAATCTTCAACAAATTAACGGTGCGTCCCACGATCTGAAGGTTCAAAGGTGGGCTGGGAACTGAAAGACAAGGGGAAAAACAAGGTAAATTAATCAACAAGCAATGCATAGAGATTTCTATGTACAGTAGATCTTCACTAATCCAGTACCATTGGTACCCGAGGAGTGCTGAATTAGTGAAAATACTGTAGGATTACCTCTAAACCAGTGGTTCCCGTTTGGGTAGTCCAAGGGGGGAATAAGGCTATTAGGTAAAAATAAAAGTCCAGTCTAGAGATATGGTTTTGTGCACTTCTATCTATCAAGTCGATGGCTCAAATAAGCTCCAAGTTGAGAATGATTGAAGACAGCCATGGGCAAACTGCGGCCAACGGGTCACATGTGGCATTTTGACTTTTGACGGTGAATTTGTAGCCCAGTTTATGATTAGCAGTATCTGATGCGGCCCACTGCTTGAAAAAAGGTTGCCCATGCCTGATTTAAGATGTGCTCTCTCTCTCTAGACCCACAAATCGAAGAACTAGTAGCAAAAAAACAAGTACAGAGATCACATTGATGTGTATATCAGTTATTCTTATTTTTTTGGTAATGAATTGGGATTTCAAATGATGTGTTCTAATTATTTTTGCTTGCTTTCTTTGAGTAACAAATACACAGCAGCAGCTGTACAATTATAAAATTAAACTAATTCTTAGTATAAAGCTCTCTAATTATATGTAAAATAACGTTATTATTTGAAATTATTCTTTGTTGCAACTTAATAAATGGAATACTAGTAATCTTATTGACAAAAGTGGAGAATGACTCGAAAAGGTTGGGAACCTCTGCTCTAAACAGTAGCTAACTACAGATTGGATATAAGGAATAAGCTTTCAGTGAAAACTCAAACTTGCATCCCTTTTGCCTCAGGAAGCTTGGTTTTCTGTACCAGCTGTTCTACTGCTGAGCTACGAGTAGAAGATCAAATCTAACCATTCAAACTTGCCCTCTATTCTTCTGATTACTTGGTGCCATATTTGCTAGCAGTATTAATTGTAGTAATGTTAACTTGAATTTTTATTAGATGAACCATTGTCAACCACTATCACAAGTAACAAATCCTCACTACATAATGAATGTTTTCTTTTGCGAAAACATATCATAACCTCTTTATCTGTTCTTGACATACACTAAAAATGAGGTAATCCTTGCTTATACAGATGTAAATTAACATTATTTTTATGCTGGGTTCAGCTACCATATTTTAGATCCGTATAAGCAAGGATTACCAAAAATTACTTGCTTCAGAAAAAACACTATAATTCCCCAACTACTAAAAACCACAACACTAAAATAATGGACTATTGATTGGTGAAAACCATATGTTTCTATTTTCATTAGTTTCTGAGTTATTAAGTTTCAAAAAGTGGGATGAACAGATCAGTTAGTTTTTCAAAAATCTAAAGTAGCTAACTACAGATTGGATATAAGGAATAAGCTTTCAGTGAGTCTCAAACTTCAACCCTTTTGCCCCAGGATGTTATTGAATGGTGAAAAGCGCATGCTTCTATCCATAATAGCTTCTGAGATATGGGGCAGTTCAGTGACCAATGCATTTCATAAAAGTGACCTCACCTATGGCTCGATCACATATATTTATTATTGTTACCGCAAAACAAAAGGTTGTTCATTGTGCGATGTGTAACTCCCTGTGAGCATTTAATGGCCTCACAAGACAAATATTAAAAGGAAACATTGGCAGAAATTTGCATCTCTTGCACAAGATTATCTAAGAAAAAACACAGAAAACAACGAAAGCCTTGAGATTAAATAATCATATATTCATGAACACGGCGGTGTATCTTACATGTCAATTCTTGTTTCTTCTCTCAGTGATTTATTTCATTTTGTAATTTTTTTTCCATCTTTGCACTTATATAAATATGAGGAGGCCAAAAAGTCCATTCTATTTTTCTGGTTAGATGGCATTGGGAGTGTTTAGTTTTAATTAACATCATTCATAAACTGCACAAATTATAGCGGGTAGGAAAATTATCTTGCTCCAACTTCCCAACTCGGAAGCGCTTGTCTGCCTCGTTTTAAAATCAACATTCATTCAAACTTTGGTCCATTGACGCATTCATTATGTAGAGACTATCTTTCTTTATTGTTACCGCAAAATGAAAGCTTGTTCTTTGTGTTATGTCTAGTGCTTTGTGAGTATTTAATGGCCTCACAAAATGAATGCAGAAAGCCGTGTCTACTGCATGAGATTGTTTCAAATAAACGCAGAAAACAATAACAAATCCTTGGGGTTGAATAAACATATATGCATGAACAGTGGAGTTTCTTACATGTTAATTCTTGTTTACCACTGCAAACAAAGTTGGAAAAGGTATATATATATTCACTCATATCTGTCTGTCTGTTTGTCCACAATATCTCTAAAAGTTCTCAATGAAATTTTGTGGAAGGGTTGGCCATGGAACAAGAAACAATTAGATTTTGGAGCGGATCCAGGATATTTTTTCATAAATTAAGAAGAGGCAAATAATTGTCCAAATATGGGTAATCAGAACACCTTTATCGTAGAATGAATTGATTTTCATTCAGTTTTTACTTGTGTATGGCGTTGGCAGAAGTATGCAATCTCTGAGGACTTCCCAGTCTCTTCTGTTAGCGATTTATTTCATTTTGTAATATTTTTCTTTTCCATCTTTTCCCTTATATAAATATGAGGAGGCTAAATAATTTGTTCTGTGTCTCTGATTAGATGACATTAGGAGCATTTAGTTTTAACAAAACTTCATTAAAAAAATTTGCTTCTGATTGTATTGTGACAGCTGTTATATTAGGAGTGTTTACATTTAACTAACTTCATTAAAAAAAAGATAGCTTTTATTTGTACCGACATATTTTTTTTTAAATTGTCAAAATTTACCCAACAGCCGCCATTTTACGAGCCTCATTTCCAGTCACGAAAACGGGAGCCTGGAAGTGGGAGCTCGGAAAGCTCTCACTTCTTCACAAGCAATAGCCCTGAGCAACACGTGTCTTTTATTCCATCTCTGTTTTTAACACGCTAAATACAGTTATGAACCAAACACGTTCAAGCTAATCACAGCTAAAACAGAAAGAACAACAAAGCGAACAAAGGCACCAAACAACAGACAACATTATAAATATATATACTTTTTCCAACTTTGTTGGCAGTGGTAAACAAGAATTAACATGTAAGATACACCACTGTTCATGCATATATGTTTATTCAACCCTGAGGCTTTCGTTATTGCTTTCTGCATTTATTTGAAACAATATTGTGCAGTAGACACAGCTTACTGCATTCAGTTTGTGGGGCCATTACTGCTCACAAGATGTTAGACATAATACAAAAAACAAGCTTTTGTAAGAATAAAAAAAGAAATTCCAGTCTCTACATAAAAAAAAACATTCAGTATTTTCTCTTAAAATACTTCTTTGTTAGGGAACAAAAACTTTTCCATTATAAATCAATGGTAATTGCTTCTTCGCTCTATGCCATTTTAGTTTACAAATGTTTTTTTATACGAATGCCCTGCTTTCAGATAGCTGGGGAAACCTGTATGTTTTTAGTTACTGTTATCCTTTATGCATTAGATTTGCCTGAGGGTCAGGCTTCTTACCTTCTTCTATTGTTACAGCCGTCACAACATCACTTACAGGGCTGTTGTCCTCTTCTGCACATATCTGTAACTGGATATGGTATTTTGTGGCTGACTGAAGTGAACCAATAGTGAATTCAGCACAGTCTTTCCCTTCAAACACACATTGATCATCTGAAAAATAAATGAATAATTTGAAGAAAATGTAAAATGGTATGAAGCAAGCTTTTGTAACGCAGGGTATATGTACCTTTGAAAACCTTGTAAGTAATTGGGAAGCCACATTTGGAGGTGACCGGATCCCATTTAACCTTGATCTCTGACGCACTAATACCTGTGAAAAGAAAATGAAATAATAATATAATACTAATTATAAAAGATACTTAAGCAGTATCCATTGTGAAGAATTTGTGAAACTTCCTAAGCTGGACAAAAGGAAAACTAAAAAATTTGGATCAAGGAAATTGATGATCGTGCATAAAGCCTTGCACTTCACAGAAGAATACATAATCATAAACAAATAAAACTTACTTTGCACTTTGGGCATTTCAGGTTTGGGGAGTTTCCTCAGCAACTCAAGTGCTAACTTCACTTCAGCTTTTAATTCAGCATTTGGATTTACTTCAATAACTTTCTATCAAAAGGCAAAAACAAAAAAGTTTTCTCATAGTAGAAATTTAGTAACTTTGTTTAATTTCGAATAGATAAAAAGAAAGTAATAAATGTGAGTGACAAAAACTGTGTTGGTAATGGTTATTCACTAAGCTTACCATATATGCTGACGTAAAAGTCAACCCCAAAACTAAGGTGTTAATTCAAGTTTAGTCCAATATTCGCTGGATAAGTCAACTCCCCAACATAAGGCAGCATTGTGTCCATCAGAGTATCAAGTTCACAGGGTCTAAACAGACTAATATGATCCATTAGGGAAAATTCTTGACACTTCTTAAAAGGTGGTCTTAAATGCCAGCATATACGGTAGCTTAGTATGGCACTAGGCTATTGTAGTGGTGTACCCAGTGTAATGTTTATATATATGTATGTTAAATCAATAAGTAATTTATATGTATGTTAAATCAATAAACACACCGAAGCAAGCTCCCAGCAGCCTGCATTCCATTTCCGGTCCCAGAAACGCGGACCTGAAGTGGGAACGGGGAAGGCTCAGTTCTTCACAGGCAAACAGCCCTGTCAACATGCTGTCTCTTGTTCCGTCTTCTTTTCTTAACATACTAAACACAGTTACGAACCAAACGCATTCTAATTACACACAGCTAGAACAGAAAGAACAACAACGCAAACAAAGGCACAAATAACAAAGAACATTATACCCAGTAAGGATCAAACTACATTAACGAATTAGTCTACAACATTAGTTTGTTAACCATCACGTTGTGGTATGCATTCTCTTGGCACAAGGCTATTGATGCAGGGTGCCCAGTAAGGATTGAACTTAATATACTACCGAATTACAAAGGTGTAGTTTATGAAAGGAAGGTGTATCTTTTTAAGAAGGAAATTGTTCCTACTTTCATTGCTGTTTCTACAGAAATATTTTTCCGTATCTGAAGACATCCTTTGGGCAGACTGGCCAATGTGTGTAGTGCTCTGAAATCGGAAGGAAAATTACTTGGTTTTATTTATTTAATTAATAACTGGTATGAAGTGGTGCGAATATGACTCCATGTACACAGGTATAGTGAAGGAGATAGATATATGTACAGGGAGTGCAAAAAGTATCCAATACATATAAAAAAATTTATTTTAACATAAAAAAAATCTTTTTAAATAAAGTTGTGTAGTAATTATTAC
>VCCN01004776.1:1317620-1328282 GCA_006491835.1 Architeuthis dux
CCGTTGTACTGCCAACTGATCCCCTATCGGCCGTTTACTAGCCAGGTCATTTTTATACACTATGTATTTTGATACACTACACTATATCATGCCTTAAATAAAATAACAAACTACATATATTATGATACTGCCCCAAAACAAAAGAACAAACTAAATATAAGAATTATAGCTTGAGGGAACTGGTGCTTGATCAGTACTGCTGGGAACCATGGTAGAATGACTGTTTTATTTTTAAATCCCGGAAACAGTTCCATGGCAAAAAGCTGATGATCACTACAAGAAAATGTTACTTACTCTATGCATTTCGCCATGCAACCAGCGTCATCAGAGGGGCTTTGAAAAAGTGCAGTGCAGCCTTTCATGTTGGGACAGTTGAATGAAGTGAGAAATGGTTGTTAGTTTTGTTTCTGGTGAGAAAGAGAGGAGGAAGGCAAATGACAGATATTGGCCGAAGGGTCAGGGTAGGGTTCCCTCGAGCTTGTAGGGGTAGAGGTGTTTAGATAAGGTGGATCTGTTTATATGATTAATGTGTGTTTGTGTTCCTGGTTATTGTGTGTGCTATTGCGTGTGATGTCTGATTAGGATGTGTCTGTGCCTTCCACGACAAGGCCCATTTTTGACATTTATTAGGTTGATGTAAAATTTCATAGTGACAGCTTTTGCACAAAGAGACTAAAATAGCATCGACGAAAAGCAGGTATTAGTCATAGCACTCAGCAGGCGTGACTATACGCTTACAGGCATAACTATACATCTACACGCATATCTATACGCCTACAAACGTAACTTCACATCTACATGGTAAGTATACAGACATAACTATACGTCTACAGGCGTATCTACATAGATACGCCTGCAGATATATATATATATACGTATTTTGTGCGCGCATTGATTTCCTTTGAGCGCTGGTTGCAAAACGTGTGTGCGCGGGTGCACACACGCACTGCTTAGAGGGAACTATGATTATAAACAACACCAACATCGCTCTTCTCATTACTAAGAAAAGGCTAAAAACAATTATACTCTTATCTAGGGAAAGTTAGCCCCATCTTGCTGTTGCTTCGTCTCCCAGGTGGATTTTTATGACCAAACAGATTTTTATCAAGGAAAATCTCTTGTAGTAAAATTAATTGTCTGTATATCACCTTAACGATACAATTTAGTAGCAACTTACATTGTGATTATCAACAACGATTTATCCGATAAAAAATCACGCTTTGTTGGTGACTACTGTGAGTAAGTGTCCTTATGGATGTCTAGGTCAGCGTCGTTATTAGGGGCTAGTTATTAACGGTGTCTGCTTCCAGTAATTATTTAGATAAGAAAAGAAAAAAAAAACGCTACGTCATTTGTAGTTATATTGCGCTTAAATTAAAAAAATTACACTTGATTGTTTTTTTTATTAAGATAGGTTCATTATTTTTTCTCATTTCTTCGTTTGCCGCTATTACGAGATTGAAGATAAAATTGGTCCTCGTGTCGCGCAACACACGAGGCAATGATTTTTGTCTCCGTTTCTCGAACGATCCGTGGAGACTCAATCGTTTACCTCTCGCAACGAAGTTGGAAGATATAAACGTATTCACTCATCCATTTTGTCAATCTCCGGGACAAAGCCAAGAGTTGACTTTGTTTTCCTACCATAACAAGAGCAAGAACAACAATCCTCACCATAACTAGTAGTGTAAACCGATACGTAAAATACCGATACGTAAAATCTCCATTCCCCTACCGTGATTTGAACTCACGACCATGTGATCGGTAGCCGACCGTCATACTGCCTGAGCTAAATTGACAAGTCTTAGATATTAACGAAAATTTATCATACACATACGCATGGGCTTATTTCATTCTAAAAAAATAAATAGAGAAAAAAAAATGATAATCTTTTTTGTTTATTATATATACAATATAAAAGTTGTAGTATTCATCTTCAGTCGGAATAGAAGTTGGAGTGGAGTTTGACACTGCAGCAGCCAGTCTTGTAATTACCATTATTATTAGATGAAGTATTGTAAACCAATTTTTATTAATTTTATTTACATTATTTATTTATTTATTATTAATTCAACTAATGAATTAAGATGAAGCTAAAAAAGTAGTCAGAATTAATAAAAATTGAGTATTCACTCATGTTTGTCTGTCTGTCCACGCAATAACTCCAAAAGTTCTCAATGGATTTCACTGAGAAAGTGTTGGAAGTGTTGCATAACAGTTGTTATTACTATTAATAACATGCAGACATACAATTCAGCAGATGCAAGCGCAGCACAGAAGAAGACATGGCAGGAAGGCCGTGTTTAAAAAGCATGTATGTTTATTTTCTTCGCTTGTCTAGTAAACGAAATACGATCACAACATATAGCAGTTTCTGTCAAATGAAACATGTAAACATTTCGTCCACCGAGGGAGAAGAAGAGAGTGTACATTACATGGTGGGTACGGAAAGAGAAAGAGAGAGAGAGAGAGAGAGAGAGAGAGAGAGGCTAAGAAACTATTTGATCATGTCCCCGTAGACACGACACGCGTGCGAGGCAACACGGTCCCGCTCCCTTTCTCAACTGCCCGCTCGTTCTAAAAGTCACGTCTTATTTCAGCCCTTGTATCGATCTAGCTAGCTTGTCCCATTCTGTCTCTACTTCCGCTAATTATACTTATCTATTGTGTCTTTGATTCGTGTTAACTATTTTTCAAAACATCTGTTTTTTAAAAATCAAAGTGTCATTTCCACGCGTTCCATCTTATCGTCATGTGGTCGGTTACCAATGTCTCAAAAACTTAATGTGTTTCTGTCTGTCCCTTTCGCAGCATGAAGCCCCTTCGTAAAATTCCAGACGGACAAAAATTGACGCCAAACGCCGTACCGGGTCGACCTTTGACACGACGGGCCTGGGAAATGAAATATATACTTTTTTCTGACCGTGAGAAGATTTTAACAAGACCAACCATTTTATTAAAACTAAAATGACTTATCGGAAATTATACTTATTTAAATGACGAACCTAATTAAGTCGAACTTAATTTAAAGGTCGCGCATCGACCATAACGTAACAGAAGAGTAGGTCATCGGCTAAGAAAGAATTGATTGAATTTTGGGGTGGATCATGGAATTTTTCGATTTAGAGATAGTCTTTCATTTTTTTCCAAACACTATCTATATGCATTCACTTATGTTTGTCTGTCTCCCTGTCCACACAATATCTCCTAAAGTTATCAATAAATTTCAATATCATTTTACTACTAAAACTAAACAATATTTTTCATATATTAAGAAAATAGACCGAAATATGGAAATTTTAAGCTTACACAGTTACCTCCTCTACATCATTGCTACAAATGGACTGATTTTCATTCAGTTTTTAGTTAGTGTTATGGTGTTGGCAGAGGTATGGGCTCTCTGAGTGCTTTCTAGTTCTTTGTAACAATTGTGGGTTTTTACGCAACCAAAAACATCTAGATTCAGATGAAAAACATCTAAATTGGCAACACTGAGAAAGGGGCGTAACTAACATTTCGCTATGTCAGTCAGTAATTGATGCTAGAGATGTTAGCGCATCTAAAATAAATGAGAGATTTTGGGGAGCAGGCAAGAAAATGATTGTTCAAAGCCCCCCCCCCCAAAAAAAGCAAATCAATAATCCTCTAATCACCGGATTTTTTCTTGTTTCTCTCATGACTCTTAAACCATGGAAACATTTCGTGTCGGATTTGATTCTAAAATGACGGGCAAATGGCGCTTGGCACAACAGCAATGGCGGCCTTTCTTGATAAACTCATCTGCTTCTGTCAATAGACGGCTGGTGGCTTGACGTACTTCCGGCTTTTATGCAATTTGCACATGTACACGAACCCAAAGGCATGCAAGGAAAGTATCGTATTGACGAGTTACGGCCAAATCGCGTTGGATACACCGGTTCCCATACGATTACCGAAGGTAAGCAACGTCGAGCCCGGTCAGTACCTAGATGGGTGACCAGCTGGGTATACCAGTTATTGCAAGCAATCTGGGATCATGTAGAGGGCCTCCCGTGGCGATCCCGTTAATCCTCATAGGAGGAGACCAAAGACCCCCCCCGCCTCTCCCTGCCCTTAACCCTCTGGTTGCGAGCGACGAAATCAATGATGAAACCATTAAGGTTTTACATTTGTACGCGGGTTCGATCCCCGCACGGAGTTCGTTTTTTTATTCACATTTACGATTTAGGCCGCTCGTTTAGCAGTCACTCACACCGACGCCGGGCAAATATAGGCTCTCACTAATAAGTGTCATTATAATTATCATATTCTGTCGATTGGATATAAAAAATTATCCATCATTTGATTTCATACTGTCGACATAAGAGAGCCGCATTATATTCGTGCCTAAAATCATACACTCAGGCAATATTGTACTCACACAAGTATTTTCATTTTACTATTTAGTACACATATGCCGTCAAAGACCCTCTCATGACTCTTAAACCACATATACGATGTGCGATCAAAAAGTACCGAGACTGGCCCCGTTGCGAACAAACTAAGTGCGGGGTAGTCATGCGGGATACGAACAATAACCCCAGGACAATAACCCCATCCTACCGGACAATAACCCCACCTAGTAGAAAATAAAACAGAATTTGTTTTGGACCATCATCTTAACAAACGATATTATAATGCATCTATTCCCCTTTGTTTTTCTTTCATGAATTCTCTTATTTATTTCATGAATTAATCTTATTTATTTTATTTTATAAGTTGTTTTTCTGGATTTGTTTAAAGTTTTGGCCCATCACGAATTTATCAAGGGAAGAAAAGTTCCCAACAAAACATAATTTAATTAATGCACACATAATTTAATTAATAAAAACATAATTTAATAAATGAATATTTGTGTTTTTTACACAAATATTCTATAAGGTAGACTTTTGGCAGAACTTATAATTTAATTAATGTGTATTTGTGTTTTTTTACACAAACATTTTATAAGGTTTTGGCACAACTTTTATCAGGTTTTATTCTTGGCACAACTTAGCCAAGGTGGTATCAATGAAACAATGAGCCGAGCGATGTGTTTTGAGTGGCACTCGCGCATCAAGAGTGGTAGAACACCACTGGAGGATGAAGAGAGGTCAGGGCAACCCTCAACGTGCATTACCCCTGAAAATGTCGAAGAAATTGTGCGTCAGATCCCCATCAGTGAAGGTGCTGAAGCCGTCAACGTGTCAGAGAGAACATTCAGTGTTGCCAACTCAAAAAACATTTTTGCGCTAGTCTGACTGCCAAAAAGCGCTAAATGTTTCAAAATAGCCCAAAATGGCCAAAAGACGCTAGAAATGGTCAGAAATAGCCAAAAACGGCCAAAATGTTTTAGCGCTTTTAGCACTGCCAAAACAATAAACGCGCTAAACCTAGCGAGAAATGCGCTAAATCTAGCGCGAAACGCGCTAAATTGGCAATACTGAGAACATTCGGCGCAAACGACCTGAACTGTGGCACGATGGCAATATGAGAACAGTGCATTGAAAACGCGCAAGTCTTTGTGTCGCAGCAGCACGAGTGTTGCTGCACACCTGCCCTACTCGCCGGATTTGGCTCTCAGCGACTTCTTCCTCTTCTCCAAGATAAAATTCAATCTGAAGTAGTTGCTGTTTTGTCACCGTGGAGAAGATTCCGCGTGAATCGCAGATGGTGCTTGACATGCTCAAACTGCGGTGTCTTCAGGAAGCGTTCCAAGTGTGGCAGAAACGCTGGGGGCGGTGTATCGCTGCACAAGGTGACAATTTCGAAGGGGATGATGACCAAATAAAGTACGAATAAAGCTTTAAAGTTTCGGAACCTTTTGATCGCACCTCGTCTATGCTCACTGAGACATATGCATTATTGACCTCTGTCAACAAAGTTGGAAGGGGTATATGTATTCACTCGTGTCTATCTGCCTGTCTATCCACACGATATCTCCACACGATATCTCCACACGATATCTCTAAAGGTTCTAATGCATTTCAATGACATTTTGTGGAAGGGTGAACCATGTGCTACGGAAGAATTGATTAAATTTTGGGGCGGATCCAGGAATTTTTTTCTATTGAGAGATATTTAAAAAAATTATTCTACGGGAAAAGAGGTTAAAAAACGAACAGTTGATAAAAAAGGTAGATTTAAATTTTAAGAGAAGTAACTCAATATTTGTACATTTAAAGTAGTCTCCCTTGTTTTCTTAATTTAAAAAAGAAATTTCTCCAGTTTTTCGTTAGTGTACGATGTTGGCAGATGTATGCGCTCTCTAAGTGCTTTCTAGTTAATATATTAGGTTAATGCAAAAGTTCCCAGTGCCATCCTTAGGACAATGTTAGGGAAATCTTAGAACCGTCTTTCAAGTTTACTCAGCTCTTTATTAGTTGAGCAATTAGTCAACTGTAGTACGTCGTTTATAAGCTTCAAACTAATTCAGAAACTAGGAAAATAGGTTCCATATGAACTCATGGAAAAGGTCATCGGTCAGCTTTTAAACATTTGGCTTTCATTTCTTGCTCGACACAGAAACAAGAAAAAGAACAGACTCTGTTCAAAACCTGCGACTTTGTTTACACAATTTTTGACAGCATTTGGCAACATTTGTTTCTGTAATAAATCTATTTGATTCGAATTGATATTAAAAAAAACAATAATGTATAGCCGTCAAGAGATTTAAAAAAAAGACTCTCTGAAAATGGACACTGAGTGGTTTTCTCGAGCCTTGCTACACTTTCGTTTGTATCCAAGAAGTGTGTATCTATTTGTGTTCCCCATAGCTTATAGGTTATAACTTGTATTATAAATGGGGAGGGGAAAAACACCAACACAGTTTCGATGCAATGAGTCAAACGGCACGTCAATGCTGCAACACTGGGACGATTTCTTCAAGGGGCACTTCCTCGCTTATCACTTATATTTTCAGCCCTCTAGCTCCATTGGCGCGGCCTGTATGCGCAGCACATGCATACATAGAGAGTCAGCCAGGCAGAATCACTTAAAAACAAAAGAAACCTATGTTGACAGTTTTGGTTGACGGTTTCCAACTGGAGAAAGTCACGTCATTTTTGACAGGTATGCTAGTATATATATTGTAAAAACCCATGTTCCATACATATTTATATTTCCTGTCACTGATTATCACTTCCTTTTTCGGCGCTGTTTACCTACGAAAATCTACGGATGTCCGGCTGGCCGTAATTGGTAATATAATAATTCAAAGTTTGTTTACCCAAATAAGCCACGAATCAGTCATAGTTGAAGCAACGCTACAGAAATCTTATATTTGTCAGGTCATAATCAATTTATTATTGTGCTTGTCAAACATATTTTTATTTTTATCGGTGCTTTTCTCTCTTTTACTTGATTTCATTCGTTTTACTTTCGTTCCGTTTCTCCATCGATTCCGGGTTTTTTTTTCTTTAACTTTTCCCCCATCTTTGTTTCTGTTCCAATTCCTTTGGTTTACTTCTCAATCATTTCTTTTTCTCCATTATTTCTTGCCTTACTAGGGTTAGTATACTCTTACACAAACCAAATGGGATGGGCTTAGGAAGATTGTGTTGCACCAATCTTCCAAATAGTGCGAGGACTACTGGCATCGGAATGTAATATACGCAACTACCCCACCCCAACACACCAGACACGTATTCGTTTATTGCTTCTTTCTCGTTCATTCATTCACATTCACTTATTTATTAATTCTTTCTAGTTTTTGTACTAATCTTTTCTGTCTTTCTTTTTTCTTTCTTTTTTCTTTCTTTCTTATTCATTTATTTGCTTATTCATTCTCATTCAATTATTTATTCCCCCATTCACTAATCCTTCTTCATCCTGGAACTAATCTTTCTTTATTTTTTTATTCGTTTATTTCTCTTGTTCATACATTAATTTACTCTTATTTGCTTATTCATTCTCATTGATTTATTTATTAAAAAAATTGTTTCTCATTTTGGAATTCATTTTTCTTTCTTTTCTTACTTTCTTTCACTGCATAAACACAGCCAATAACTATCCCTGTAAGGTTCATGGAAGCCATATTGTTTCCGTTAAAACAAATGCTGTTCGCAAATTACTCATGATATTTTTTCAAGGAAAAGATGTTTGAGAAATGCGATGAAAAGAAGAAGAGAAAACAAGGACAAAATATCGTAGCAAAACAACTCCAGTAGGTATACATTGCAAATTCATCGAAAGTATTCAGTACTCAGTTCTGCAGCTATTATTCTAGATGATTTTAGATAGTGTTGGAAAAGCCTTTGCCGCCACTAGGAAACATATCGTAGCAAAATAACTCCAGTAATACCTACTGGCGTTATTTTGTAATGTAGATGCAATGTAAAGTATTTACATTGCAAATTTATTGAAAGTATATAGTATTCAGCCTTGAAGCTATTGTATAAATAACGTCCAAACGATATATCGGAACGAGCGCTTTCGACTGTGCGTTCAGTCATTTTCAAGTTCCTGAAATGAATATTAAAAATAAAGAAAGAAATCTCGTGTGTGCAAACAGTTCCAAAGGTTTCTAGTGAAAAACTGTAATATTTTGAAAATCATTATGTGTGTAAAAAGGTTTCCAGTGAAAAACTACTTCTTATCCTTTCCATCCTTCCGTAGTCAAGTTTAGGCAGTTTCATCATGAGTAACCACTACCACTTCCGAAAGATCGCTATAAAAATACAAATAGCAATAAAAATAAAATGACTCTGAAAGTAATTTTTATTAGATTTTATATACGGTTAGTTAGTATTCTGTTTTAACTGGGCCAGGGTATCCGATAAAGTGCCCATCAGGAAAAGTGCCCATCAGCAAAAGTGCCCATCAGAAAATCTGCCCATCACGAATTTATCATATAGTTTCCGGAAAAATCTTATATGGTTTTATTATAAACTTTTGACACGACTTACTTCTGTTTTTCTTTCATGAATTATCTTATTTTTATTTTTAATTAATAAAATTTGTTTTTCTTTTGATTTTTTTACACTCTGGCCATAAAAATTTTACAGTTTTTGAAAGCTACTCCTGAGGTTAACAAAACCAAAATTCTAATACTTTAAATTCATTTTCTTTCTATAAAATAGAATCTCTAACAGATTAGTAATAATACAGGATGTCCCTAAAGTCAGGACACATAGGCAAAATGCATATTTTCAATAGAAAAATTTGAACAATATTTTATTTAATTGAAATATTAATAAATAACATCTTCAATGTGTTTTCCACCATTTGTGATGCAAAGTTCAATGCGCTTTGCGAGATTCACATGAATCCGATGCATTAACACCACATTTCCGTCAATTTGAGCACATTCATTTATGATGCGTTCCCTCAGACTAACCCACTGAGAAGTACCAGTTCAATCCTTTCTTCTTTCGACAAACTCATATTTAATCTGTGGGGCAAAAAAATATAGTTAGTTATAAATAGTGATACTTCCTATGTGTCCAGACTTTAGGGACACCCTGTAGAACAGGGGTCTCAAACTCAAGGACACAAAAGGGCCATTACGTCCTGGGGGAGAGGCACAGCGGGTCAAAAGTGAGATGAGGGGGGGGGAGGTCGTGATTCCCACCAAATCTGCAATACAGCTGATAGGCTGCTATTTATTTATTCATCAAAATGAATACGCATATGATAGTGAGTGGGATATGTGATTTAGTACAAAATGTGAATAGAAATAATATTAAAAATATTTGTTTACTGAATTCAGACTTATAAATAAAGTTAAATAGAGTTCTAATTACATTCATTTGATCCCAACCAGTTCATGTTGACAATGATCTCCTGGCAACGTTTTGCAATGTTCGGCTTCAAATCGCGTAAATTAGCCAGCCTCAACACAGATTGTAAATGTTCATCAGTTAGTATTGAGCGCAACGCAGATTTATTTATTTTCATTGCTGAGAAAAACGTATGTGCTTCCAAACATGGCCAGAATTTACAAAGATGAGGCAAACAATTTGGGAAATCTCTCACTTGGAAGGAACTGGTATGAATCAGAAACACCAACCGCTGCATATTTCTGCTACAGTATGGTATTGCACTGAAGCTCCACCAAACAGTATCAACATCCACGGTCAGTGGAGTAGCAAAAAGCATAAATTGCCTTTCTAATGGTAAACAAATCTTGAAAACGCCGGTCAAACTCTGCATGCAGTTTTATAATTATATCTGCATATTCTTTCAAGCATTGTGGTTCAACCTTCCCCAATGATTGCAAGGCCGTGAAGTGAGCTAAGTCCCTGTCTGCAAGCTGCTTTGCCCACAGCTTAGAGACACAGATTGGATCAATTAACTCGGGAACATCTTTTCGTTTTACTGCCAAGAACAATTCAATTTCTTCACTTAAATAAAAAAAAACTTCTTCAAAACATTCCCCCGACTGAGCCACCTCACTTCAGAATGATACAGAAGCTCACCATATTCAGTATCCATGGTGGATAGAAAAGAAATGAACTGTCGATGGTTGAGAGCTCTTGCCCGTATACAATTGATGGTTTTCACAGCCCCATCCATGTTTTCCATCTGCGACCTTTTCCCACACAGTTCCTCTTGATGTAGAATGCAATGGATAGCAGAGATGGGCACACCAAGACTGTTCAGAAGGCACATTGCAGGTGCACTGTCTGTTACCACTGACACGAGTTTTATCCAATTCAATCCTGC
>VCCN01004776.1:1349878-1361925 GCA_006491835.1 Architeuthis dux
GAACATTCCGTAGTTGGTAGATGCCTGAGCTGTCTATAGAGTCCTACCAACCCTTTGAAGGAGAATCAGGAGAGATAGTACGGCTGTCTGCAACTTTAAGCATAGATCCCATGACAGTATCACTGTCAGCAACTTTAAGCACAGATCCTAGTCACTCCAACAGAAGCAGATGTGCGCTGACTATGGGGTTCTGCTAACCCTCAGAGGAGGGATCCGACAATATAGCTGCCTGTGCATATTCGAGCCCGGATCCAATTCATTCCCCTACGAGGAAAAAAATCCGCGTCTACATATATATCTATAAAGACGAAGAATATTCGTTTCTGACTATGTTTTATAGACTGCTAAATGGTTGTACCCTACAAGCTGAAAATCTGTGTATATGGGTAACTTGACCCCAACATTAACATAGGATAGGTGGCGATGACCCCTGGTGACTTATACAAGTCATAATGTATATGCCGAAAGAATACCAAAAAAACATCAGCGTATAAATTATGTATATATATTTATCAAATTAAAATTAGGTATTTATTTTTCGTAGAAATAGTTAAAACTACTTTTTTTTTACAAAAATAAATAAATACATAGTTTTAATTTGATCAATAGTTTCAATTAGAGAAAATATTAGTAAATGGTGACAGTATAAATGTTTTTAACGGGTCTCATGATCTAAATGTATATTATTAAAGCTTTCTTTTGCATCCATTCCAAAAATTAAAAAATAAACTATTTTTTCGAAATTGTATGAATACAAATAGCAGCAAACATATTGATACTATTGAAAAGAAAATGACTATTTTTATGTGGCATAGTAAAGTAAATTTAAAGTTAAGTACGTATTTTTAATCTTTTCGGATCTCTGAGATTATTAACAAACGAAAAAAAAATTAGATTTAATTTTTATGTTTTTTTCCAGTGATAATTACTACACAACTTTTTTGTGGTGACACAGGTTCGTACTAATTCCATGCAGAATTTGCCGGTCTTGACGTGCACCAAATCGACCTTTGTTGTATTGTGTCTTTGTCCGCAGGAGGAAAATAGTGAACTTGGATAGAAAGGAAGGAAGACTCGAAAGTTGTTTGTAAAAATATGATTGTCAACAGGGAACTCGGTCCCGTGTCTTCCGTCCCGGCCTGAGTTTCTCCGTCTCTCTGCTTGTCCCCGTTCTGAGTTGGCGGTATGTGTCTTCTTTTATCGGGTTTGAACGCTTGTGTGTTCAACATCCTGTGTTTGGACACCCACGCTTATGCATATTTCCTAAGGTGACCAGGGTTACTTCCACTTCCACCCAGGTGTTGGCCCGGAAATGACCTCCCGTGCAGTTATATCATAACACATCGAAAGATATGAAACCTGCAGAGGAAGAAGCAAACTAGATGCAATGGTTGATGAAAAAGTTTCCATCATCTTTGACAAAATCTTTTATTCGTATAAAACCACAGCATCATTATTTAGTCATCAAAGTATTTCCTGGATTTCTATTACCTTACGTTGTGGAGTGAAAACATGCAGAGTTCTGGTCATCCACTGCCCCCGGTCTGTCTCCAGCCGTCCTGACTGTCTTGTTGCTGGACCAAGGCAGGAACCCACCCAGAACAGACATGTTCTTTGAACGGTCATGTAACGTTTGCACAAACATTGAGTGAGGAAAAGTACTGTTTGTTTGCAAACGTTCCACAAACAGTTGCAAACAGCTAAATGTCATACAAACAGTAGCAGACAGTGGGTGGACAGTTTCTTAAGTCTTCTGTCCAAACGTTTATTGGGTGTTTGTATATAAACAAAGCATCTGCAGTTTAGACACCCTCTCAAAACAAAATGCAAACAACCCAAACAATATACAAACGGTTACAAACAGTAGATGAACGTTTGACTGATGATTGCAAACGGTTGGTTCTGTGTGGGCAGGGACGAGAGAGTGATGATGACGTACGCAATTCTCTTTCACTAAAATCCAAGTGAAGCGCTAATGACTTGAACCTGCGGTGCGTCACAGCTGCTCCACCACTCAGAACTGAAACCATGGTCTTCTTCGACCACAACAGAAGAACGTGATTACCATACGCCAACATTCAGCTAAATTGTGTAAGTGATCATAAAAGAACGGTGCCGGTTTTGTTTCGATGAATTCCTCAATGTATTCTCCGATAACTTGAAACTGCTGGAACCGCTGACCAGACAAGGAATATTGCTTGGAGCGAAACAATTGATACTCTGAAGGTTTCAAGTCTGGAGAATACGTCGGATGTGGAAGAACATTCCATCCCATTTCCATAATCGTTTGCTGCGTCGCATTTGAAACATGAGGATGTGCGTAGTCATCAAGTAAAATCATCAGTCGACTTCCTTACCCAGAAATAACAGCTTTTCTCTTCGAATGCGTCATTTAAACGAGCCAGTTTCTCACTTGTTTGAGTCCCACCAAACACAGAAAATAGCTTTTCCTCCAGTAGATTCCATTTAGGTTGAGATGATGAAAACTCTCCTCGATTCTTTTCGTTTTGGATACTCGTAATAAGCCATTCTTTTATCACCCTCGGATAATATAATGGTTTGCACGTCTGCCTCACACGCAGAAGGTCCCGGGTTCGATCCCCGGTATGAATGAAGAGTGTGCAAAACTCTTCATTGGGAAAAATTTCCCTGTGAACTCAGCAGCCAATTGAGTACACTCTAAGCTGTGTGATTAGGGTGGAAAAGAAAGACAAATGGTAATGTTCCTAGATCCTAGATCAGAATACTGCACGAGCATTACCTCTCCCAAATTATTGGTCGGAAACCAAGCTTTCTTCTTCTACTATCGTTTTTCAGTGTCGATCAAGACAAATGGTTAAATTCTAATTCACCCCCATTTTAAAGTCAACAGATTCACTTAGAACTTTTTTGCAAGTTGTTTGTGACGCATCTCCCTTCAAAACGTTTGAGGTCTTCCAGAGTGTTCTTTGTCCTTGAACTTTTTAAAACTTTGCAATCTATTCCTGACACATGCTTGCACCTACTGCATCATAACATAAGCTTCAGTGATCCATTGCCTAGCTGACACGGCACATTTTCTCAGATTAAACAGCCCTGATTTTCCCCAAGTAAGTTTGCCTTAATTCCTGACCAGTGACAACATACAGATTGAGTGACGAAACTGGCTGTAACGGATTTTAGTTCAGCAGTACAGAATTCATTTGCTAAACCATCAACCTTCACCATTGTGATATTTATTATCAAACACAGACTTTACTTTTCTATCGTAGCAAGAACAACAAGAACAATCCTCACCAAAGTTTGGGGTGTAAACCGATATGTAAAATACCCATTCCCTTACCGTGATTTGAACTCACGACCTAGTGATCGCGAGGCTGGTGTCTTACTGACTGAGCTAAACTGACAAGTCTTAGATATTAAAAAAGATTTATCATACAGATTCACATGGGCTTATTCCATTCTAATAAGTTTATATAATTGTTTATCTATTATATATACAATATAAAAGTTGCAGTAATCATCTTCAGTCGGAATAGAAGTAGGAGTGGAGTTTGAACCTGAAGCAGCCAGTCTTGTTAATGCTATTTTTGCCCCAAGGCCAACACTCACAAAGAGCGGGCTATTACAAATTCTTCTGTGGTGGGGAGGGCAAAATGTACCCTTTTTACCTCCTAGGAACGTCGCCGAAGTTAATATTTTATATTATTAGGTTGTTATATATGAAAATATGAAATGTCGTTTGTTCGAATAGTAAGATGAAGGATAACATAAACAATAAAACACAGTATATATTTAATCGAAATGTGACCATTTGAAGCAATAACTTTCTTCCGATGATCCTCTAATGATAACACTGTGCAACGCGATTTTTGTTCCTGGGTAGTGTGTGTTATTTTCTAATCACTTATGTGTGAAAAGTATAGAAAATGGCTATTATTCCCTTCAAACTTTGCTTTTGTGACCAGGGCAGTGATATTTTGAAATGTACTTATTTCTTACTGTATAACGCGTGAATCTTCATATTTTTATTGACTAATGTTAAACAAAATCTATCACAAAAGACTTAGAAGTGAGTAGTTTTTCGAGATTTACGATTGTACGATTGCATTCACTTTAACGAACAAGACCCCAAAATAAAATCTCCCATCATGTACACGTTATGTGTTCCTTGATAACGGCGTTCAAAGTATATCCTGGTGGAAGCGCTCACCTTGCTCCTCAAAATACGCTTCAATGTTCTCCTTGAATTTATCAAGATGAGTGTCAAAGACATGGACTTTGAGGGACAGCCTGAAGCCCATTCTACCGTAATTCTTCACCATAATCTCAACCAGCTCCACATAGTTTTCGGCCTTGTGATTACCCTGGAAGCCCCAAACCACTGTGGCAAAGCTGTACCAAGCTCCTTTCTCCTCCCTTAGTGAGCTTCTTGGGGAATTCCTTGCATTCCAGGATCTTCTTCATCTGTGGTCCGACGAAGACACAGACTTTGACCTTTGCCCCAGAGGGAACTCTGCTAAGATGTGCGAGGCATACAAGACATACAAGACATGCCTATCGGGGATTAAAATGAATTCTGGTCACTTCATTTCACCTGCAATAAAACAAGATCTTGGTAGTCGCCTTGAAGTATGATGAGTACAGCTGGGGGTTCATCGGAGACTTCAAAATGGTGGTATTCCTGACAGGTCTCTAACTTCCCTGCTATCCTTGCTTTTGGGACAGAAGGAGCACATTGGCGCATTACGAATGATATGTGGGGATGAACAATTTCATATGGGAGCAACTGGTTGACCCCCGGAAGGTGTTGATGCCACCACTGCATATAAAGTTAGGCCTTATGAAACAATTTGTCACAGCTCTAGATAAGCAGTTTGCAGCTTTCAAGTACCTCCCCATAGCTGTCTGAAATACGGTAAAATAGGTAAATTACAAAATATCAATGTTCTGATCACAAAAGCAAAGTTTGAAGCCATTTTCTCTACATTTTAGACATAATCAATCAGGAAATAACACTTGTTTCCCAGGAACAAAAATAAGTTGTTCAGTGAAATATGCCACTTCTATAAGATTCTTTAGGTTTAGTGGTCACAAATTCAGTAAAAGCACGAATTATGACTGCTCCTTTTAGCATTATTCTCTATGATGCCAAAAAAGGACATTTCATGTGCAGCAACCTAATAGATTCTTAGCTAAACATCGATATATATTAAATGACCAACTCTTTGAATGATTGATATTATATTCGGTTTTCTGTTCACACGCTAAATGTATTACGGAAATCTTCTCATACATGTTTTTCGTATTTGCTGTACCGCTGTATAGGTAAGTATTACAGTGATTGAACGTTTTGACGTATTAGAAACCGTCAACCAAAACTGTAACCAAAACTGCCAAAATAGGTTTCTTCAGTTTTCAAGTCGGTCCGGCTGACTGGCTATGTATGTATCACGCGTACAGGCCACTCCAATGGAGCTAGATGGTTGAACATTTCAACATTTATTCCTTATTATGTCTAGAAAAAAACGCCTTTTTAACCCCCCACCCAATACGTTTTTAGTGTGGGTTCAATTTACAATGTAAGTTTATGCTAAATTGATCTCTTAGTTTGTGCCCGCTTGTTTTTTTGAAAATTTGAAAAAAGGTGAGGGAAGTAACTTATTCATTCGTCACCCCTTTTTTTAATTAATTGATCACACTCAACACGACATGCTGCCTAAAGATGTTGGTAACATAGCGGTTTCTATTGAGTGACTAAGCAGACCTTTTTGTTTCCTATTCGTGATATCACGAATTACATAAACAACTAGTAATACAGTATGCGGATAATGTAGCACAGCAACGCATTGCAAATGAATCGAAACCATTTGAATAACAAATGTACTAGAAAATATTCAGAGAGCGCATACCTCTACCAACGCCATCGTCACTATAAAATGAATGAACATTAGTTTATATATAGCTACTATGCAGGGGATATAACTATACAAAAACACCTGGATCCTCCCCCAAATTTATTCAATTCTTCCAGAAAATGTCATCGAAATTCATTGAGAACATTTGGAGATATTTTGGGGACAAACATGGGTGAAATAATACATGGATGAAAATTATGAAAAAATATATCCCAATCGAAAGATGTTCTTGGATCAGCCTAAAATTTAACCAATTTAACCGTCCCTCCATCTTGTGTCTGGTGTTTTCCTACTTCGTTTACTGTCCCATGGACACCAATCAGTCATTTGCCCCATCTATTATCATCCCTTCTTGCTAGTTGACCGGCCTATCTCCATTTTTGCTGCTTAATTAGTTATATAATATCCTTCACTCTAGTCTTCTCTCTGATCCATGTTGATCTTTTTCTATCTCTTAGAGTTATCCCTAGCATTGCTCCTTCCATGGCTCTCTGTGCTATTCTGAATTGGTTAGTCAGCCTTTATATTTGTGCGTCTGTAACCTATATATTGCTGTTTCCTTACTCCATGGCCTAACCTTCCAGAAAATTTCATTGAAATTCATTTAGAACTTTTGGAGATATTGAGTGGAAACATATAGCTACGATGCAGGGGATATAACTGTAAAATATTTCTGGATCCATTCAATCAATACTTCCTTTGCCCATGGCCAACCCTTCAACAAAATGTTATTGAGAACTTTTGGAGATTTTGTGTGGACAATCAAACAGACACGAGTGAATACATATACCTCTTGGTTGACAGAGGTAAAGAAATTGCAATGATTTAATATTGCGAATGCGCGTGAAATGATTTCCATCACATGGACCTCAAAGTAAACGACGGAATATTTTTAGAAAGGATTGTTAAAAGAATTAAATTAATCAATTAAATTAAATGTATCATTAAAAGAAAATGACTATTACAGGTATGCCTTGAATAGTTTTGATTAGTGCGTGTTTTGATTGCTAATAGGGCTATTACAGGTATGCCTTGAATAGTTTTGATTAGTGCGTGTTTTGATTGCTAATAGGGCTATTACAGATATGCCTTGAATAGTTTTGCTTAGTGCGTGTTTTGATTGCTAATAGGGCTATTACAGATATGCCTTGAATAGTTTTGATTAGTGCGTGTTTTGATGTAGTACGGTTAAGGTATTGCTGTACACACAAATGTAACTAAGAATAAGCTGAAATACACATTAAATTATAATAAGACATTGGACAGTGTGGTTATGAATAGTGCGGAAAACTTTGGAACGAATTAACCGCACTATTCAGGGTATTGCTGTATATGTATAATAGCCCCTCCCCCAATGCACACTGGTAGTATTTGGTATCAATTCTAAACAGCTATTAGAAACAGTCAACCAAAACTATCAACATAGGTTTCTTTCAGTTTTCAAGTTGGTCTGCCTGGTTGGCTATATGTTTTCAAAAAACAAAAAAAGCGTTTTTTTTCTATACATAATAAGGAGTAAATGTTGAAATTCTCAGCCCTCTAGCTATATATGCGTGCAGGCCGCACCAATGGAGCTAGAGGGCTGAAAATTTCAACATTTACTCCTTATTATATTTAGAAAAGAAACGCTTTTTTGAAAATTCCCCCACAATCTCCAGATTTCACCTGAGGTTCGTTATAGCAAAGTGATTTGAGTTAAACGGCCGGTCATGTCGACTTCTATTTAATGATGTTATTGACGACATGAATGCTCAGAATACACATGTTGGTCGCATAGCGACAGTGTCCATAAGTGTAGGGTTAATTTCCAAATCTGGTATACTTGAGAGTCTTCATAGCTAACGTGTGTACACATATTTCCTAAGGTTTCCAGTGAAAAACGGTAATTATTTTGAAAAATATTACTTGACTGCAAAAGTTTCCATTGAAAAACTTATAATACACTGGTGCCTAAAATTATAATTACAACATACAACAAATATTAAATTATTAAATAAAATATTAGAAACGGGATTAAATTAAATTAAATTTTAGAGACGGCATTGAATAAGTATTACATTAAATTAGACAGAAAAGTAAGAAGATTTGTTTCATTTAAATGTATTCATTTAATTATTATTTTATTCTTATTTGCTTCATTTTTGTACTCTTGTTTGGTTATGTTTTTTTTCGGTTAGAGAAGTTGTTGATTAAAAAATATATAAATAAATATATCCAATGGTGTTCCGTCTCTAATATTTAATTTAATTTAACATTTAGTTTAATGAAGCAGTATAATGTTACATTTCATTTGAGAAACCTACTTAAATGGACTCACTACCATTTATTTTCGCTGGTGAATTATTACCTTTTCCCACCTAAACCGAAAGGGCACACGGATAAAATGTCAAATTTATTTTCAGGTTTAATGTCAACTTTATTGTCAGGTTTACATTTAAATAGATTAAAAAACATAATTAAAAAATATTTTATTAAAAATCATCTACATAGCAATTTATGAAATCGAGAAGCAACCCAAAATAATTAAATCTAGATGAAAACATCTAAAAACATCTAAACAGCAGATTTTAATTACCTGCCTTAATTACCTCCCTTTCTGTCGTCTGCTTTTTTTGGTTCAGATTTTGACGCTGTTACTGTTCTGTAGTAGAATGGGGACTCGTTACCTCGCATTTCCGAAGGGAAGCCGGCCTGAGTTTACTTGCGATAAAAAGCAACACACATTGAGATGAAGGTAAATGTAGAAAAATAATAATTTAAAGGTTTGATTTGGACACGCGCTAGCCACTAGTTCCTGTAACTCAGTGGTAAGAGTGGTCGGGCGTTTACCGAGCCGCCCTCCCTCATAGAAGGTCGTGAGTTCGATTCTCACCGGGAACTTATTATTCATTCCGATCCGCCCTGAGTTTAGCTGCGATAAAAAGCAACAAAAACTGAAATGAAGGTAAATAGTGGCAAAAAATTAATAATGATTTGCAATAGTTCATTTAATAACTGCAACTATTCTTCGTAAAACTAGGTTTTGGCTTTTATAGCGATTATTAGAGTTTAAATTTTACAGTCAATCAGTAACCGTCATCTTAGCGTAATAAAAAAATAGAAAAAGAAGGTTGGATTGAAAGCACAAAAAATACTTTTTATTTTTCTGGGAGTAACCTCGAAAATGTGTTAGTTTTAAAAAACCCAAACAACCTAGTTTTTATCGAATGTAAGTAACTTTGAACACAAACCGGTGTCGAAGCAAAATGTGTCCCTTTTCGATTCGACAATTTTCCGGGTGCTTGATGTAATCTTGATCCAAATAAATAAATACGGAATTTTTTTTTTTAAATGAGGTCCCTGTCGATGAAACTCGTTATCTGAGTGAATTATCAGCTCAGCCCAATTGGGGCAGAGGCAATGATTGGGTCTCCATTTCTCGAACGTTTCATGGAGACCCAATCATTGTTTGTAGCAGTGAATTATACTGATAAGCAGGGAGAAGCGGAAATAATATTAGGTTAATAACAAAGTTTTTATCGTTGTTTTTTGCACAGTGTTAGAGAAATCTTAGAAGCGTCTTTGAAGTTTACTCAGCTGATTGTTTACCTCTGCCAACGAAATTTGAGAGGTATATTTATTCGGTCGCGTCCATCTTTCCGTCTGTCTGCCCACAAGATATCCCCAAAAGTACACAATGGATTTCAATGAAATTTTGTGAAACGGTGGGTAAAGGAAGATTTGGGTAAATTTTCGGGCGGATCCAGGAATTATTTTTTGATTGAGTGATATTTTTTCCCGTTTTTTTTCCATACACGCGTACGTGCATATCTGTCCATAAGATATCTCCAAAAGTTCCCAATGAATTTGAATGACATTTTGTTGAAGAATCGACAATAGGCTACAGAAGAAGTGATTAAACGTTGGGGCGGATCCATGCACCATTACCTTCCCTGACAATGGCGTTGGCAGAGGTATACGCTTGTTCCTGAGTGCTTTCTTGTTGCTTGTGCAACCAGTCAACTCTACTATGTCATTTATAAGCCATTGGGAAATGGGTTCTGCAAAACCTTAAGGAAACAAACATCAGTCATCGTTTAAACACTCGTCTTTCTCTTCATGCTTCACACAGGGAAATAGTCATATTTCGACAAAATGGTCACAGGCGATGAAAAAATGGATTTATCCAAGCGAGTGAGCTTAGGTATTGATCAAGACTTATACTATGTGAAAATGATGTCCGTTGCAAGTCTATGCACACCTAAACCAAAGAACTGAATTTTACAAAAATATTCATGCAAATATAACACAACCCAACGGATAACATAGGCTACAGAGAAGAAAACAGTATTCCTCCATTTTGTTAAAAAACATAAAACTGCATTCATTTAATGAGCCTTCGACTACTGCAGTCAAACGTTATTTCAAGTGTTGCCAATTTAGATGTTTTTCATCTAGATCTAGATGTTTTTGGTTGTGTCTAGATGTCAGAAATTGCTATCTAGAGGTTTTTCAGTAAAATAAGTAATATTTAAACTCTTCAGACTATCACTTGTTCCGTTCCTTGCAACACTCTGTGTCTGTTCTTGAAGGATTCATCGTATCAAAACCGGAATCATTCTTTTGTGATGGAATACTATGAGGGCAGACATATTATTGATTTTGGAGTTGATGCAGCTACAACTTTATAAAATCAGTAATTATATAAAATAATGTTTTTATCAAAATATGAGCGCAGCCTTTTAATTACTGTTGAGAAATCTCGAATAATCCTTTCCCCCAAAACTATATTTATTCATAATTCTTGCTTTAAAGTTTCCTCTGTTCCGCGACGAATTTTCCCGCGACTAATTTTCCTGCGACGAATGTTCCGGTAAGGGTGAACTTATAGATTGCTGGAAACGTTCGCATCAACCTAATGTAAAACAGGTCTGCTTATTCACTTAATAAAAAACCGTCAAGTAAACAACGTTTTTTGGCAGCATGCCGTGTTGGGGGGAGGATCAATTAAAAGTGGTGGTGATCAATGAATAAGTTACTTCTCCCAGTTTTTGTTGGATCACTAAGTAGTCCGAATTTTCAAAAAAAAACAAGCGTGAATGCTGCAGGGCACAAACTAAGGGACCAATTTAGCATAAACTTACATTGTAAATATAACCCGCCTCACTAAAAACCTATGTTTTCAAAAAAACAAAGAAACGTTTTTACTAGACATAATTAGGAGTAAATTTTCAACCCTCTAGATCCATTGGTTGACGGTTACTAACAGAGAAAATGTGATTTGATTCTCTAATCCAGTACTTCTTAACTTGGGGCAAATTATCCGAGGGAGTAAATTTCTTGGCTGTAAGGGGTAAATTAGCAACTACACTTTCTGATAATTCAAATTCTATTTCTATTAATTCAAGTAAGTAAATCGAATCTAGGCCTTAGTTTTAGTTGCTGATCTTTTAATTAGTAACATTTTATTAGTAAAGTTGTTCGTTGATTGTTTGTTTAACAGCCATCATACTGCTTTTAAAAACCGTCAACCAAAACTGCCACCAAAACTGTCAACATAGGTTTCTTCAGTTTTCAAGTTGGTCCGGCTGGCTGTCTGTGTATGTATGTATGTATGTGTGTATGTATGTATTCAAATAGTATGTATTCATCACATTCGGATATTACACCCGAAGAAGGCCGAAGAATGGATCGGCCGAAACGTCGTGTTAACAACACAAATAACAAGAAGGAGTTCAATCGCCCGAAGAACTATTTGAACGTCAATGGAGCTAGAGGGCTGAAAATTTCAACATTTACTCTTATTATACTCTAAAAAAAAACCGTTTCTTTGTTTTTTCAAAACCACTTACCAAAAATCGTTTTTTTAGTGGGTGGCTTAGTTTACAACGTAAGTTTATGCTAAATTGGTGAATAGTTTGTGTCCGGCTGCGTTCACGCTGGTTTTGTGAAAATTCACACTTTTTAGTGCCGAACAAAAGGCGAGAGAAGTAACTTATTTATATTGATAACGTTTTTCATTGATTGCTGGTTTGTTTGACCGTGTTAACTCTAAAACGATTTTATGGAAGGGGTAAATCTGGGGCGAGTGAACTTGGCGAAAGGGCAAATTACACGAAGAAAGTTCAGAACTGCTGCTCTAATCCGCTAAAAACCATCATTAGAGAAGGA